>JAOPJL010000053.1:10577838-10588503 GCA_027123545.1 Trisopterus esmarkii | reverse complement strand
GTGGGGTTTCAGTCTTATGGGGGGGGGCAGTGTGCAAATGTCACACACAAAGTAACAAGTCTTAACTGAATTAACAATTTACTCAGAAGATCTCAACCGCTGATTTAGTATACAGTTGTATGAAGGTTCGATTTTCTTTCTTACCTCTTTAAAAATGACCTCATAACGCGGGGGAGGTTCCTACACCTGGCCCTCCGCCGTTGTGAAGGATGCCTTCAAGTGGAACGACCTTGCTATGAAAGGAGAATGCGGAGGGACAAAAAATACAGGAATAAAAAGTGTTTAGGAAGAAATAAGAGTTTGTTGGAGTATTAACTGGAATAGTGGATGAAGAACAGGGTTTAATCCTATTAATTTTTTTCTTAATGGACTACTTTTTGAATTAGGTCTCCCACTGCCTGTTGTTCGTTAAATTGGCCATTAACCAGAAGCCCCAGGATTGGTGTGGGTCCATACGACCCACATTAACCACTCTGATCACCAGGTCATAAAAGCCACACTAAAACCAACCATGGGCGACACAAATAAAAGGAATGGGGAGTGGATGATATATCGGTGCATAGCCAAAGAAAAAGAAAAATCCATTAAAATGTTCCCAAAGATTTTTGATAAACCACCCGTTCGGAGCAGGGCCGTGTTGATGTGAGAGGGAGTGGCGGCCCCAGCCTGTAACTTCTCTCAGCTGGCAGGGGGCCCTAGTTGTCAAAGCCCCCCTACCCCACGAGTGGATGATGGATTTAGGGCCCCGAACTAAGGCCCCATGCCTCAGGGGCCCGGCCTTGCTGTGCGGACCTCTGTTGTACCGTTGTCCTGGTCTTCCATGAATCCACGCCGACAGTATCTCCCCTTTTTAATCCCCTAAAAACGGCCCGGAATCCAGCGGGGGCTGAGATGATGTTTCTCCTGAGATGTTTTTTATTTTTTTTGGCGCGCTGCACCGTCAAATCGTTCCACGCTTATTTCCGGCGGCTGCTCCGGGCGAGTTAATGCCTCGCGTGTCCAGAGTCCTCACTTTTGGCACAGCTCAATTGGGACCATCGCACCAGGCGGGTTGAATTAATGCCCGCCGAGTTGACCCGTGTCTGCAGGCAGCAATCTTCCACCGCATTGCTTCAACATTTTTCACGTTATTCTTGGAAGTGAAAAAATTCTCTTTGCAGCCTTTTTTTTTTCTCTCTCTTTTTAACCGAAGGCCTGTCGCAGGGAAATGTATTCCGGTTTTCGCCGCTGCCTGTGCACCACTCGACCGTGTTCCTAAACACCCAGCAGCACTCAACTTTACCGTTGTGTGTGTACAGTGGATTACATCCATGGATTACATCCATTCTTACACAGCCCCCATCCCCATCGATTCATTTACTAAAGTCTAGGGCAGGTACAGCCACAGCCACTGGCGCTCAGACGTAGAAGATATCAGAGTCTGAACAACCCTCTAGACCGGCTTGATCTAGTCACGACATGATGGGCTTCCACAGGGCAGAAGCAGCAGAGCTCTGGCTCTTCATCACCTGCTCACCGAGCTGAGAGGGAGGCTACCAGCCTAGGTAGCTACCGCTCTCTCTCTCACTGTAGCTCGTAGCTAACAGCTCCTCTCTCTCTCACTGTAGCTCGTAGCTAACAGCTCCTCTCTCTCTCTCGCTCTCGCTCTCGCTCTCGCTCTCGCTCTCGCTCTCGCTCTCTCTCTCTCTCTCTCTCTCTCTCTCTCTCGCATGTAGCTCCCCTTCTCTCGGGCTGGTAGCCTTGCGCTAGCAGCTAGTAGCTTTAAGCTATCAGCTCCTCTCTTTCACTGGAGCTTTAAGCTACCAGCCTCACTCACTCAAGCTTGTAGCTACCTGTTGCTTTAAGCTACAAGCCCCTCCCTCACTGGAGCTACCAGCTAACCGCTACCCAGGGAGGGAGAGAGAGAGAGAGAGAGAGGGAGGCTGGTAGCTACAAGCTCCACCCTGCCAACACCTTGCCCCCTCCTTCCCCTCGCACCATCAGCCGCCACCCTGAGGGAGCCCGGCCCAGGGCTAACAGAACCTCCTCTCAGAGCCGGCCAGATGCAGATCCCTGCAAAGCCGGGGGAACAAACTGTCAGAACGCACAGATGCTGCCTCACCCCGTGTGTGTGTGTGTGTGTGTGTGTGTGTTTTAAGTCAAGGCACGAACACACAGTCTTCGTTTACTTGATTCCCCCCCTGCTATCCTTATTCAGCGCTATGTTAATGTGGAACCCCCTATAGCTCGGGCACCTCCAGCAGGCCACCACGAACGGGCCTGCCTAGCCAGCGCTAGCTTGCCATGCACTAACTAGTCTAACTGGTGCTAGCCTGCCTAGCCCTGCATGTCTAGCATTAGTCTGTCTAGCGCTTAGCCTGCCTAGCGCTAGCCTGCCTACCCATCACCAGCCTAGCGCTAGCCTGCGTAGCGCTTAGCCTGCCTAGCGCTAGCCTGCCTACCCAGCACCAGCCTAGCGCTAGCCTGCGTAGTGCTTAGCCTGCCTAGCGCTAGCCTGCCTCCCCAGCACCAGCCTAGCGCTAGCCTGCCTAGCGCTAGCCTTAGCTCAGCTCCGCCCCTCCCCACAAACCAGCGGAGGCGGGCGGACCAACACCAGGGCGAGCGTACCCCTATAGGGCTCCTGAGGGGCGTTGGCCTCGCTTACATAATGTGTTGTTCTTGCATTGGTTTATTAGCTTATTGTTTAGGATAGCCGCGTAGCTCGGGGGCCGGTGCAGAGTGAGGGCGGGCCCGTGCATCGTAGCCCCTCTCCCCCGCTTATGTAAAAGGATGCCGGTGGTTACTCTACCTATTTGGGCGAGGACGGCATGCGGATCTTGTTAAAATAAAATGTCAGTGCCAACCCGTTCGGGGATGATTTACATCTCACCTACATGGGTGTAAGGGGAGATTAATGGAGACAAAGTGTGTGTAACTGCGCTTTAAACGTGGAGAATGATGGCCCCGGCTGCCAATGACCTTCTCCTGTCTAGACGGCCGTGGAGGTGGGGATGGAGTTTTAAAAAAAAGACGCCATCACTCCCATCTTTCTGTGGTGATCTTCATTTTAATGGACGGCGCAGCGCTGCCAATCCCGGGTACGATCATATCTCACGTTGACCCCACCGTCTCTTCAGGACTCTGTTTCAGGGGAGGATTAATTGGGATTACTGGGAATAATTATACTCTAGAAAGCAGCGCGGAGTTGGTTTAAGGAATGTTATTGGATCATAAGGACGCCTCGAGGGTGTTGGCATCATTATCTTTAGTGCCATGTTGTCTTTAAACAGGGTCTATATCCGCTCAGAAGGGACGGCAGGCTTCAAATAAACATCTGAAGGCTCTCGACATGTAGCTGTGTGTCTGTCGCTCTGTGCTGCTCTCACCAGCGCCGTGCGTCTGATCGCTTGTGAGCTGTCCTAAGGCCTCATTGTTTGTTTGTTTGTTTGTTTGTTTGTTTGTCTGTTCCCCCCGCCAGGACGAGTCTCGGATCAAGGCCACGGTGATGGACGTGAAGCCCGTCGACCACAAGGAGTACAGCAAGAGACTGATCATGAACATCCGCAAAATGGCCGTCTAGAGGAGCTGTCTCTGTCCGTGTTAATAGCTAATTTCTTTTGTGTTTTCCTTTCTAAACAACCGACGGCTCCTGCCCTGTTTGAGCTCTTTTACGTTAAACCCTCACTTCCCAGCCACTCGCATCCTAAGGTGTCACAGGACGTAAAGCAGCGGTTGGCTGTGTTGACTGCTTTGTTTGTATATACATAACTGATTTGTAGATTACTGGTTCTCCAGGGAGCTCCAACAACATATAAGAGCGATATAAGAGCGATAACTACACGTTTTAGTTTAAATAAAAATGGTACAAAAGATAAACGGATCCAGGATTGATCAGCTCTTGCGAATAGGGACAGAAGGGCATGGTTTGTTTTCCCTGGTGCACGTTTGTAAAATGCCATTTGGACCTGGCGACACCTGATAAGACGGTCTGTTCTGCCGGGCTTCGTGAGACTAGAAGTGAGGCAGAGCCGACCGCTGGGAGCCGGTAGGAAACGGGGAAACACAGCGATGTATTTATGTTGTTTGGTTTTGTTTTGTACTTGTTTTTTGGGGCTAATACTTAAGAATTAAAAAACAATCAAAATAATCATGGTTCTCTTTTCTTTTTATTGTACTTGTACTAGGAAATCTCTCAAATAATGACCCGAAATACAATCGTTGCTATTTATTACAGAACCGGGCTTCTGTTCTTCAAATGGTTATGGGTAGACTCGCCCATAGGGGGGGGGGGAGTTGTCAGCAGGGTTTGATCAGAGTGGAGAATGGGTTTAGTGGCTGGTCCACTGAACTCATCTCCTGGGACCCCCCTGAAAGCTGGACTTTCGTTGTGTGTCCCAATTTAAGAAGCTTTACAAACCCTTTGTCTGTGTAGCTGCTGAACTGCGACCGCTATCCTACATTTCTCGTTCCGACTAACTTCACCAGACTCTACGTTGTGTTGTACATGTCAGGTGTCGTTGTTATTGTTCCTTGTAAACTGAGCTGCAGAACGTGACATTTCCCCGCCTCTGCTGCGCTGCGTTGCTCTGTGCCAACGGTTCCCAACACACGGCGCCTCTGCTCTCGGTTCTGCCACCGAGCGGCTGGTGTGTCTGCAGGCTCGGTCCCGCGGTGACACGCAGACCTAATTAACCGCTAATTGGAACCTGGCCTGTTCCGCCTCTGTTTCCAGTCATGTAATTTAAATGTGCCGTAATATTTACGTGTATATTGCGGTGCTCTAAGATTAAATCAAATGTTGCGGTTTAATTTAAAAATAAGGAGGGTTGTTTAGCAAGGTTATTTTGGGATGGGTCTCCCGTGACCTGTGGGCTATATCCTAGTCCTCACTCCACTCTCTGGATTCCCCTGATATCTGCAAATGGGAAACGCAGTTATATGATTAAAGGAATAGGCCTATTGCATGGCGGGCAGCACACACCTATTTCCTTTTTCTAATTTGTGATCATGTCGATTGCACGGACCGTGTTAGGTTGAAAATTAGTTCTTGTTGTACGTCAAATTGATTTTCACACTTTTCCTCCCCCTCCTTTTTCCTTTTTTCTTTACCCGGATTAGACTCGCTCGTACTTACAGCGGCGATAACATGCATAACCTTGGAGGGGAGGGGAAATCCGCTTTAATACAGGGGGAGCACGGGCACCTGACCCTCACCACCTCCGGTGGCTGCGGCCCGTCTCGCACAGGAGCTCATCTGCAGTCAACATTGCAATAAGAAAACGAATGTAACGCAGGAACAAACTGTATGGTTTTGGGAGGCCTTTTAGCCAATGAGGGAGCAGGAGGGCAGTGTGTTGGAGTAGCATCCAGCTGCAGCCCCGAAGCTGGGGCCTCTGTTGTGGCAGGGGGCCTGCGGGGGGGCCCGTGGGGTGGCAGGGGGCTTGTGATGTGGCAAGGGGCCTGTGGGGTGGCAGGTCTGTTTTTTTTGGTCATTTTTCAACATTTTGTGTCCCGGTCAGCCCCTAGCTGACCCAAAACGTAGAACCAAAACAGAGCTGCTGCACCACAGCACACCCCGTTGCCACATTACAGGCCCCATCTCCGGGGCTGCAGCTGGATGCTATTGGTGTGTTGGGCCGCTGTAGCCACTCCCCCTGTGCAGGTTCCTGACTGTGTATATGGTCCAAAGTAATCCTGTCTCCTGCTAATGGCCGGCTAAAGTAACAGTTTGACTCTTCACTGTCTCCCTGTGATTCTTTTAAGTTGGAAGATTCTGGGGCGACAGTAGCTCAGGAGGTACAGCGGGTTGGCTGGTAACTGGAAGGTAGTGGTTGCTAGTTCGATCCCCAACTCTCCCTAGAGTGTCGAGGTGTCCCTGAGCAAGACTCCTCACCCTGACTGCTCCCGAGGAGCTGGCTGTTGCCTTGCAAGGTTGTCTCCGCCGTTGTTTCGTGAATTTGTTAATGAATGGCCGCTTTGGATAAAAGCGTCAGCAAAAAAAACTAAAATGTGAGTAAAATGGGCTGGGCGGGTTGTAGCACACTGTGGAGGCACCACATGTTTCACAGGAGACTTTGACTGGTGAAGTGAATTCTGCTCTCCTATGGGGTTGGAGAGACATATTCGCGGGATTAATTGTAAATACACACGTCTGCTTTGAAAAAGTCCAAACCTCTTGTGTTGTGAGTGAACTGAATCGCCCATCTGATCGAGGTCCTGAGGTGGATTATACGTCGTGTGTTGTGCATACGACCAGCCTCTATCGGAGAGGTCACCCCCACGGCGAAGTCCAATGGGAAATATCCGCATATTGTCGAGGATTGACCGTACAACATATAATCCCCGGAAAGACTTTTCCTCAGCCATGGAAATTAGAAACGGGAGCGAGGTGTCGATCGTTAAAACAATTAAAAGAGAAAGATGGAGGATAAGGTTTTGAGCCGATAATAATATCCTGTAGTTTGTCCATCAGTGTGTGAGGTGAGTGGCTTGAAGAGATGAGGAAACTGAGGAGGAACCACTTGGGTCACTTTCTTAGTAAATGTTCATTTAATTAGCTGTGTGTCCAACACAGAGTTTGGAGTTCACCTAGACTCTGTGTAGTCTCCCCACATCCCCACACCTCTGTTATGCACTGATTGTATGCAGTAGTGTGTGGTGACCCTAAATTTCAGTGGGGCAGAAATGTTTTTTTTTACATGTACTTTATATGTAGAGAGAGAGAACGCTTCAAATCATGACCCCTCTCAGCCTACTTATTGCTGGTCAGTGTCACGGGAGGGGGAGCCCAGCCAGGCCAACTGTAGCCGGGATTGGCCAGAAGGTCTTCCTCTCTGTCCACATTGGCCGATGGTGGCACATCTACGATCTACAGCTAGTTTGACCTACATGTCAGTGGAGATGGGGGGGGGTTCATCTGTGCGCGTGTGGAGACTCCTGACCTCCATTTTGAGTGGCAAGAAGTTAATGTGTTGAGTCAATTACCCGTGTGCATGGAAAGTACACCAGATCACATTAGAGTAATCCCATCTGGGTTCCTGGAGTCCATATTTCAGCTACCTGCGTATGGAATCTGATCTCTGATTCTGAGGACCCCAATCACAATAACCTGATAAGCTGACCAATTGTAAAACATTAGGGTGTCAATATCATCTGCCGTTGCTCCACACTTCAGATGGGCAGCTAAACATTAGAGCCTCCGCATGTTTCTACCTCAGGGTAATCCTCAAAAGAAAATCTTAGTGAGATGGTGAACACCTCGTGAGATGGTGAACATCTTTAATAAATGAATGTCTTAGTGAAATGGTGAACATCTCGTGACATGGTGACTATCATGGTGAGAGGGTGACAGTAGCTGTCTCCTCCATAGCAAGTTGTACACATTATTTTATTTTTTGCTATTGTCTGTTTCCTTTTTGAGCGAGAGAGTGAGAGAGACGCTCTAATGGTAATGGGCGAAAGGGAGAAAATTTGTGTATCTTTCAAGATTGATTGGCTCTCATTCCTTCGCTGGACACACGGAGCTGATGTCCTGGTGGGGGCGGGGTAGTTATGAGTCTTTGTCTATTGGCCTGCAATTGTACGCACGCACGTGTGTTTCCCAGACCCACACTGAGCACTTATTGCAGCCAAACGTCTTTAATACCATCCGGATCAACGCTGTGTGAGGGAGATGAGTCTTCACCGCTCCACCTGGGGGCGGTGGTCTCCTGCTGTCCCCTCACGTAGAGGACCGTTATCAGGTTCCACTCTGTGGGGCCCGGGGCCAAACTCCAGATCTGGGGGACAGGGATTTGCTCAAGGTGCAGGAGTGTACGTACCCAACAAGCGAGGCTTTGGGGAACATCTGGACAACACTCCACCACAACAGCTGTAAAGCCATCAGGTGCTCGCCAATCGGAGCTCAGCAGCCGCCAGCCGTGGCTTCACCCTGGACCGATGCTTCCACAGTGGGATCCCAGCCTGATACTGGCCAGAAGATTGCTCTGACAATCACATGTCAGGGCAGGTAGCAGGCTTATCGCAGACATAATTGTTGCCACCCAATAAAGTCCTAATCCTGTTTGACTTCTGACAACAATGTATCTCCGGTCTGCTGTCCTCCTCCCCATCCAACCCCACGCACACTTCAACAAAAGACTATTTCAATGCATATTTGTCTAATTGCGTAGCATTTTTTGCCCTTGAATAAACCGTGGCTGGTACAACTACCACGATCACCTTACACTTCTGCTACTTATCTTTACATATTTATATATTTACTTTATCTTGTATTGTTGCTGTTGAGGAACCAAGCATAATAATTTACTCTTGTGTACTTGTACAATTAGATGTAATAAAAGTAATTTTGCTAGTGATTCTTTAATTGGGTCTGGTTATAGATGGGTCAGTGGTGTTTGTCAGCAGTAGCCTATATGGCTGTGTGGTAGTTGCTGTTATTTACTCTGCTTGTCATTGTCGAGGCCCACTGTCTGCCAAGACACTTTCCTTTCAATTTAATCAAATTGTCATTTTTTTTGTTTCAGGGGCCATAAGTACCGATAGCAACGTCGGCTTGGACTTATGATGTATGATTCCTCCATTTATATTGTAGGAAATATATTTTCTAGATGTTATTATTTTGAGACCATGCAATTCTCTGCCTGAGAAAAAAACACCCCTGGTAACGATGTTTTAGGTTGTAAATTAAGTTTTAGATTGGCTCCTGAAGATGGCGATTGGAGATACTTGGAATCAATTTAAATAATATGAATATGTGGCTGCAGAGAAGCAAACAACACATTACTGAGAGATACTTTCCAGGGGGAGAAAGTTTCCAGTGTGTTTGCGAACTGTGGAAAAAGAAAAAAAATAACGAAAACCTACTGTTGCCATGGTGATTATTCGAGCACGTTTCTTCCTTTTTTTTGAGGCCTGCTCACTTTTCCACAAGGGCTTACTCTGTCATCATCAATCTTCAATTACAGGATCAGGACCCCATGGGTGCCTGGCAAAGTGGCGGTAGATCTTTATTGTTTTCTCAGATGTCCGTTACATTACGTTGCACATGAAAAACAAATGAAACAAAGGGGAGCCATCAGAGGTCTGGCGCTGACATTACTATGCTGGGGAAGGACTCCTGTTTCAAAATGACTTTGAAGCCTGAGCCGTTGCTCTTTGGTTGGTGAGGATGAGGTCTCCTCCTTTGAGACCGGTCGTGCTTGTGTTCTGCATGTACCGGTCTACATGTACTGGTCCTATTTGTGGTCTGTACCGGTCTACATGTACTGGTCCTATTTGTGGTCTGTACCGGTCTACATGTACTGGTCCTATTTGTGGTCTGAACTGGTCTACATGTACTGGTCCTATTTGTGGTCTGTACTGGTCTACATGTACTGGTCTTGTTTGCGTTCTGCATGTACCGGCCACCTTGTATATATCTCACCAATTCGTTCACCATCTCACCAAGGTGTTCACCATCTCACCAAGGTGTTCACCATCTCACCAGGGTGTTCACCATCTCACCGAGACATTCACCCTCTCACAGAGATGCCACCTGGTCGTGGCCCTCTGTAATTGGATGACCGAGAGCTCTGAATCAGAGCTCCTTCTCCCTGTGCACCTAAAGAGTCGTCCGATGCCTTTTTTCGACCCGTGACCATGATAACGACAATCGATTTGTTGATATTCAGGGTGTATTCTCCAGGGTGTATTCTCCACCTCCATGTACACAATCACGTTCATGTTTTTGAAACGGTGGGTTCTTGTGACAGATGTCTGGTGGAAGTGTACTCCAGCACTGACTCTGCTGCGCGTGCAGATGCTGGCAGCCTGATAGCATCTGTTCCATTCAAATGGAGAAAGATTACGTGGGACTGCAGAGTATCACTGTTTGGGTATACACTGGTCCCTCTCTCTCTCGCTCTCTCTCTCTCTCTCTCTCTCTCTCCCCCTTCCTCCTCCACAACGGCTGCAGACTCCAGATAATACAGCTGGTCGGAGGTCCCTTTCTCTCCTAAACCTTCCTCCAGAGGGGTGTGAACAGGTCCCTGAGGGGCGGGGGGGGTGGACAGGCCCTTTAGCAGTGCCCGTCTGGTAGCTTACTCTTAAACTCCCACCTCCAAGTCTCCATAAAGCTCCTTTTTATTTCCTTCTGTCTCGCTTTATATATCCCACCTCGCACTCTTTTCTCTAAATCTATATCTCCTCTTTATGTGAAGATGTAACTTATTCCACTTACTGTCAAATACGATACAGTCCAGAACGGGCAAAGTATCTCATCTCCCTTTACTGTGGTAAGAAAAGGCAGCCTCTCTCCCACCATCCTCAGATTTAGGGTCCTCGGTGTGTGTGTCTGTGTGTGTGTGCACTTTGTCTTTCCCAAGAGCAGTGTGTTAAACTCCACCCCATGCATTTTTAACATCCTCATTCTGTTCAGGTGAACAGAAGTCCCTCTCTCGCTCAGCCTGTGTCTCGCTCTGTCTCTCTCTCTGACCCTATCTCTACCCTGTGTCTCTATCGCGCTGTCTTTGTCTCAGTCTACAGATTTATATCTCCAAGTCAAGTTGCCCAGTGTCATGGTAGAGATTCCCCCCTGGTCTCTCTCTCTCGTTGTCTCCCTCTGTGTAGGTCACTCTCTCTCTCTCTCTCTCTCTCTCTCGCTCTCTCTCGCTCTCTCTCTCTGGCGGGGGGGGGGGGGGGGGCGGG
>JAOPJL010000053.1:10369334-10379334 GCA_027123545.1 Trisopterus esmarkii | reverse complement strand
AATGCTATAAAGGCGAGAGAAACACTGGACATGAAGGCTGCCTGTTGTATTATGAGGAAAACCTAGCTGTGCTTAACTGTTAACTGTTAAAAGTTGTTAAAAGATAAAAACGTCAATCCCTTGTAACTGGAGATGTCTTGCAGTTCTGCCCGATGCCCTCCAGGGGGCACTCCATGGGGTGTTGAACCACGGCCGGCTAGACGAGGCAGTCAGGGACACTATGCGCTGTGGGGGCTGCACTTCCAGCCGTGCTTCCTTCATTGGTGCCTGTTTTGGTGCGCAGGTAAGAGCCATACAACAACATCATGCTGTATGGGGGCCCAGATGCTGTTGAACAAAGATACTGTGGGACCTTTGTGATTTTAATATATTGGAAATGAAAGAGTAGCTTTGTCTCTCTTATTCAAAAACATCAAGTCTTAACTCGTCTTTTTATTATATTAAGAGACACAACAATGTGGTAAAATTACACTTCAAAACACTTGGCTCCATATGCCGCTGTTTTCTCCTACTAGGACTCTCCAAACGTCAGACTGACTGGCTTGATGTTTTTTCCAGACTGGTGTGCAGGGGATTCCTGAGTCATGGAGGAACAGGACTTTCAGATACCCGCTGCTGATCCAGCTGGCCAATAGCGTGGTCAACTCCCAGCAAGACATGGCTTAGCTTGGAACCAGCATCGAAGGAAAGAAGAAAGGAAGGAAGGAAGGAAGGAAGGAAGGAAGGAAGGAAAGAAAGAAAGAAAGTGCAAAAGAAATGTGCAACTTAAAGCTATTTTGCCATCAATTGGTTATTAGATTATGCTGAATATGTTTCCCTTGTGAAGAGCTGAAGGTGTGGTAATGCTTTGGCAGGGCAATACATGACAGTTTCTTTCGAAAGTCGTAGACTGAATGATACTTGAGTATTCCTTGACTTGCCAAAGTTGTACATGATGGTTTCTTGATGGTTGATGGGAAATAAGTTGTTTAAAGGTCAGATCCATGAAAGAGAGATAGAGATGTAGAGATAAGAATACCAAAAGCGGAATAAATAAAGTCACATATTCAGCATCTGGTTTCTATCTGGTTTCTACATTTGACAATTCTACAATGTATTGATTCAGAGATAAGGCATATCCTAAACCAACTTAAGAAAATAAAACTTCTTAACTGGCTAGCTACAGGACTATGCAAGACATGAGCAAACCAGAACGACAGATTTTTTACCAAACTTTGAAAGGTATAAAGTATTAGTCCGACCACCGCATACACATCCGCAAAACAAAATTCCCCAATGAATTTGAACATTCTCAAAAGTGAAAAGGCTGCATGCCAAAGTCCTTATGTATTTGGCAGATTGGGTTGGTTTCTTAAGGAAAATATACTGTTGCAACGACCGGCTGCAGTAATCATGATCACTTATTATGCAAAGGGTTAAAAGTCGGGTTTTTAACATCAAGGTCTACTTTGGAAACCATTTTCAAGTGCTGTCCTCGACTTTCTAGCATTAGACGATTATAAGGTTTGGAAACAGAGTGCCTCATCTATTCCCATATGGCAGTGTGGGGATGAAAATAATTTAGCATATTAAGCCATTATTGAGCTTTGGAGAGTGCCATTTGCCTGTGGATCAGTAGCCTCCCAAGGATAGGCAATTGATAGCTTGTGCTCTCCTCCAAATCCTCCCGCACAGCAGCTTACAATGAGGATCCAGAGCTGAAGGTTATATCAAATTGTTAGTAACCTTGGTCTTCGAACATCCTTACCAGGGCCGGCCCGAGGCATAAGCGAACTAAGCGGCTGCTTTTTTTTATTTTTTATGCAAGTTCAGTAAACCCCACTTAGTGTTTCACTTCAAATATGAGAGTTTAAAATAGATTTGTGTTTTCAGTACCCTCTGAGGTTAGAAAAACAATGGTTTGTGGGGTAAATAACAACTATATTAATACAGGGGTGGTCGGATGACCCTCACAATGGGGCCCCAGATAAAATACAGAATGTGATATGTCTTAATAGGGCTTCCTTAATCATGAGTTATTTGTTGATGTCTGAATGGGGCCCCTCAGGTAAATATCACATGATATGTGATGTGATATATCTAAAAGCCCTCTAAATCATGCAATTCTGCTTATGCCACAATGTCTGTGTGGAACCCTAAATGTATTGAATCAAATATGGACCAAAATATAGGCTAGGCCTTTGAAGTAGACTTATGGTTTGGGGGCAGCTAAACCCAGTGCTATATTAGTTCGCTTGTGCAGGCCCTGCAAATCAGGTTATAGGCAATGAATATGAACAAATTAAGGTATTGCCCATCTCCAGCTGGCCATCCCCAAGATGCACCAGAATACAGGTAATGACATCTATCAAATTCAACATTTTCTCGGGGTGGACCCCCAGTCACGCCCCACTCCCCCATTTACACCCACTTTTGCACAAATTGGAGGAGGCGGGTCTTTATGCTTCTTTGCCAAGGGGGACAGTAGTTCACAATCCATTCCTGTATTTATGCAATTTATAATGTGACATAGTTTGCCGTTTGTGTCAATAATCATCAAGCACAGACGACTCCGTGGGGGTGGGAGGGGTGGCCCGAAAGGCTTGAAACAAATTCTGCTTAGGGCCCCCAAAAGGCTTGGGCCGGCCCTGATCTTGTACCCACAGCGATATATTGTTGTTTCTCTTTCTGTAGACAAATATACTTATTGCAAGCCGCTTTGACCCTAACCCTAACCCTAACAAAATCTTTGGCTTAATGCCCTAAATAAATAAATAGAAACCTTATATGAACCATGAAAAAAAAGATATTCAATAAGATATTATTTCCATTTTACACATATCGTTTGGAGAAGTCATAAAAAAAGGAAAGACACATGAACTAGTACTTTATTGATCCCTGAGGAAAAATAAGGACATAAAGGGAAGATACATTTCAATGACAAGTCCATATAAAAGAGATGACAACAATTTAGTCAGATAGTCGTGCCATTATAGCCTATGTCCTGTGGACGGTATCAACGCAGCTTTTGATACCAGGTTGTCTAAAATATACCAGAAGAAAAGGCAATATGCTGAAATTCGTGTGACGAATAACTTGTACTTCTGCTGTCAATTTAATGCTACATTCAAGCTATTAATTTCGGTTTATATTGCACGAAGGGGCAAATATATGCATATAAATATGATATCTTGATTAATATCACCGTATCAGGCCGATTTTTCTAATTTCAAAAGATTTCAAGTGGTGTTGCTTCAAATTGTTTGTGCGCTGTGTTCTACTATATGGGAGAGGGGAATAAACACAGTTAAATTATATGAATTTCTGGTTATTTTAAGAATGTAATTCCATGTTTATGTGCATCAAATATTTATCATCCCAGAATAATATAATAATAATATAATAAGAAAAAAGAAAAGTAAAATAATTGATAATCTGGGAAGATTCAATGCACATTAACATGGAATTACATTTGTCAAATGACCGGAAATCCATATATATATAATATAATATAACTAGAAAATGTAATCCCACGCATGATCTTTATGATCTTTTGCATGTTGCTTTGGATAAAGGCATCTGCTAAGAATCTGCTGAGGGTTGCAAGCCAATGAAATGATTGATAGTTGAGTGTGGATGAGTTGTTATGGTTGGACAGAAATCAGACACTGCAGAAAGAAACCATCAACTTCAGTCTCTTGTCTTCTCTTAATTGCACAACCTTTGAACAATTATCTGTTTTATGTGGGTAAGATGAGGGAGGTAGTTAGAAATGCTTCTTAAAATCTAAATCACAGTCAATACTAGAAAATGCATTTCCTGAAGATAAGGCGGTGAGTGCTGTAGTACAAAGTGAGAATTGAAAATATGTTTTAATAAAGCCACATATAGTTTAAGACGTAAAGAAACATTATATGGCTTAAATCAAGTGAAGGGATTTGAACAGAGTTCAAAAGTCTAAATAGACTTAACAATGTAAACATGCACACCTTTTAAAAATAATTAAATGATTGGAAACAAATAAAGTGACAGTTGAATGAAAACCGCAAAGCATTGCAAAAAATGCAGAACTGTAAAATAAATTTAACTGAAGAATCTGAAAGGTCAAATGTATTGCCCTACACTACTTGACAATCTGAAATGTCAAATGTATTAGTCTAATGTGGAAAAACCTGGAAGCTGAAATCAAAAACTGACAAACGCTGGATTGCATTACCTGAAGAAGTGCTGAAATACATTGTTACAGTTGGTTACAATCCTCAGCAGCACCACATCAGCTTCTCATTAAAGGTAAGTTTGGCTTTGTGTCCAGGGTTGAAAACAGAAGTTTATTTTTCTAAAGTTCTCCTTGACTGGTTTTTTAAATGTCTTCCTGCCTTTTGACTGACTCCTTGAATAGGTGATTAGTTCACCTGGGGAAAGGGGGGAGATGCCTGTTGGCTGCTGACTGCATCCAATTGGCTCAGGGGATTTGATTGACAGATGCTGTCGTCCATTTTCAGCAGTGTTACAAAAAGCTGGAAACTAAACTGTAATACTGTCAAAGCTGGAAGATATTAGCAGTAGTGGTACTAGCTGTAGTAGTAGTAGTAGTAGTAGTAATGGTAGTAGTAGTAGTAGTAGTTGTAGTAGTAGTAGTAGTAGTAGACACTGTAGCAGTAGTAGTAGTTGCTAAAGTAGTAGTTGTAGCAGTAGTAGCTGAAGTAATAGTGTTACTAGCTGCACAAACGATATGCCATATGAAAGGTATGGTATTGATTGATGTTTGTAGAAAGAATTACAAAAATCCTGCCAGCCTTTTTAAATTGAATGTACTCGTCTAACGCTAATTTTTCCAGCCTAACGTGATTAAAAGTAGTCAAATTGGGTGGAAAAAATCTATCTGGCAACACTGCCAGCACGTCCTTGCGCTGCTCCCTCAACTGTCTGTCTGTCTGTCTGTCTGTCTGTCTGTCTGTCTGTCTGTCTGTCTGTCTGCCTGTTAGCAACATAACTTGAAAAGTTGTGGACGGATTTGGATGACATTTTCAGGAAATGTCCGCAATGGGACCAGGAACAAGTGATTTAATTTTAGGGGTGATCCGTTTACGCTAACACTCGCTGTCTGCCTTGGCGGAGGTCTGCGCTCTCCGAGTGCTTTTCTAGTTATTTTTGCGCCAACCCCCAACGAATAGGGACTCGACTCCCAGCCGAGAGGTTCTGGGTTTGAGACCCAGTCTACAGCCTACCTGAAGTCATCCTTGAGTCGGACTTCTGACCCCTCTTTCTTCTCTTTAATGGCAGGCATCTGATTTGATGTCGTTTTGGATTGAAGGGTCTGCAAAATCAGGAGTTTAGCTAATGGTGAATCAATAAATAAGAAGGGAGATGAGGGAGTTCATTCAGCGAGTGTCAGTGAGAGAGAGATCGACAAAGGAATAGTGGGGGAGGGGGATGAAAAGGTAGTAGATCACATTAAGCACTACGCCATTTAAATCCTTCTGCCCTTTGGCCAAGTTCCTTTGGCTGCGGACGGTTTTGTGGGGGTATTTTCAGTGTGTGCCTAAATCAGATTAGAGCTATCAGATTTGTTAATATGGTCGACCAGCACATAGCTCATCCATCTGATGTGCTCGGCTTCCTTCTAACCTTTCCTGCCCACCCTGCCTCTCTGACATGACCTATTTAACTCCCAGTTGGCCCTCATTAGAACTGTTTTTTATCAGTGATTTAGTAAAATAATGACATATATGGAACAAGCTCCCTGCTGATGTAAGGAGTTGCTCACCAGCTTCCGCAAAAGACTCAAGACTCACCTGTTCCGAGTTCACCTAGACCCTGCACTGCAACCCCGTTCCACCCCTCCTACGTATTGTATGTTGTTTGCCCTGGCACTTAATGTACACACTTGTATGTCGTATGTAATTATAGCACTTAGCTGTGTAGCATCTTATCCTAGCTATCTTTGTTGTATACGGGGAATGGGTTAACCTATTAATTACCCTAGTAATTGTTAGTGCTTGGCACTTGTTTCTATGAACATCCTTACTGTACCGACAGAGATATATTGTTTCTCTTTCTTCTGACAAATGTACTAATTGTAAGTCGCTTTGGATAAAAGCGCCTGCTAAATTCCCTAAATGTAAACGTAAATATATTGTCAGCTACTTACACACGCAATGCAAATACTATACAGGTCTAACCCTGGTGACATTAGGGATTCAAATATCTGGTCAGGATGAATATATTTAGTAACGAGGCTGAGTGATCGTCTCAAAACCAGTGGCCTTTCCCTGACTTAAGTATGCATGTGTCTCAATTCACTGTGATGCACATAGGGGCGCTTTTGTGTTTTATTTAAAGCCTTTTTCACCACAATTGTATTTTCGGTTCTCCCTTGCACTGTATGCATGTTTGTGAGAGCGAGAGATTTAAAATATAACTATTATCAACGCAGAGACAAACCGCCTGCCACATATGTTTTGTGGAGTGTCAGTCCTCAGGGAGACCCACGCAAGGGCAGTGCTGCTTCATGAGTAGCCACTCTGTGGATGCCAAACCTCTCTCTCGCTCTGCCTCTCACACACTCTCCCTGCACCTCTCTCTCTCTCCCTGCCTCTCGCTCTCTCCCTGCCTCTCTTTCTCTCTCTCTGCCTCTCCCACTCGGCCTTTCTCTCCCTCTGCCTCTTTCCCTCCCTCTCCCTACCTCACCCTCTCTCAAGCCTCTCTCTCCCAGCCTCTCTCTCTTGCCCAGCCTCTCTCTCTCGCCCTACCTCTTTCACTCTGCCTGCCTCTCTCACTCCCACTTTCTCTCGGGATCTCTCACCCTCTCCTTCCCTCTCTCGCTCTCACTCTCTCGCCCTCTCTGCTGTCTCAGCCATTATAGGACCAGGACGGAGTGAGTCTCACTGGTGTTGACTGCAGCTCTGTATGGATGGTTAACCCACTATATGGCCAGATGCAGTTAGACTGCCACGACATCCATCACCTCACTTCACAGCGGTCCTTATTGGAAGGACAGCTTTGGCTCCGAGGCAGGGCAGAGAAACCACAGCACCCCCCCAACCCCCTCACTGCCCCCTCGCTGCTTGTTAGTGCAATTCAAAAGAAGAGCGCCCCCCCCCCCCCCACACACACTTCTTCTTAAAGGAGTACACCCCCCCAAAACAAGTTTCTATTTAGTTAATCTATCAGACACCAAGTGCTCGTGGATCAATTTCAGGTAAAAATGTGTCCTCAATTTTAATTTGATCAAAGCAAAACTGTCAACATACAAAACACATCCATCAAAAAATAGAGAGATATGACTGAGCCACTTTTACTCAAACGTTGTTCAACTCCCCATAACAGAGTACATACAAATACGTCCATAGTGGCAAAATGTATAAACAAACACGGGTTCAGGAATGCCGCGGCGTGGACGTTTCTATAGAAACACTCACGCCGCTTGTTTCTTCTCTTCAACGTCATTCAATTACCACTTTCATTATTCAACTGCTCACTAGTTTCCCCTTACTTCCTGCGCCTCACCTGAAACGCAGAGAAGCATTTAACAATGCATAAACATCAACGGGAACGCATAAATTACAACGCTGAGAGATTAACGTGCGTAATTACCGTTGCGGTGGCCTCACACATAAAGGGCCCTGGTAATCCCTGCTCGGTTTAGTGCTGAAAATCGTAGCACTCGGCTAGGCACTGACGTGGTGCGTTTATCACCGGGCTGCGGAGCGCCCAGTTTGACCTGCCTCGTAGCTGCCACTGCCCTCTGAAGAGTTCAGGGTGTAGAGAGTGAGTGTCTGTCTTTGTCCACCTCTGGGTTTTTTTTAAAGGGGTGATATCATGGTCAGGATATCGTGATGTCATCACCAGTTGTGAGTGTGATAATCCATTACATGCCGTTTGAAAATAGGCCATTTCCTGTGTTTTAGTGACATCACAAGGGGGTGTGTCCACCTAGATATATGATGGATTGATGAGCAATGTTTGCACTGCCACTGGATAGGCTGGACGACGGATCTGTCCAGCGTACATCTAGGTGGACACGCCCTCCTTGTGCTGTCTCTAAGGCACATGGAAAGGCAGATTTGTATGTCTGCTATAACGGCCTGTAATGGCTAATCAAGCTCACTCCTGGTGGCATGATATCACCCCTTTGAAGGGCCGAGACGAGTTAAGATGCATGACGTTTGGCTAAGAATGTGAGCACTTGTAGAATAGTACTGTAATACCCCCTTTCCACCAACGCAAACCCGGTGCTGGTGCTGGTGCTTGGCTGGTGCTGGTGCTGGTGCTGGTCTAGTGTTGGTTCAGTGCTGGTTCTACATGCCAACTCTCCAAGAACCAGCTTGATATCCCACAGACTTGAGGGCCAGAGTGGAGCCACGTCAATGCATCAGAGCATACAACCCCCCGTTGTCCCAGCAAAGGACGTTAAAATTAACTAGTTAAAATGAGGCTTACCCAGTACTAGACGTCACTGGTTCTTGTTCCTGGACCAGGAAGCTGTTTGTCTGGCCCGGAGTCAGGATTATTTATGTGGAAAAGCTAAGAAGCGGCTCCAGGTTGGCTCCTACCCAGCACTGGGACCGCATGGTGGAAAAGGGGAAGCAGTGTCAATGCAACGCGTGATCAGTTGAGCTGAAGGAGCCGTCCGTTCGAAAAGAATTGCCATAATCGTTTGCTTTGCTTGTTTCGCCCCAACAGTGCACCAGAGAAGGTCACACACTGGTGTTCTCCCAGTACTCCCAGTCCCACCGAGGCTCTCGTTTCCTGGCTTTTCTTGCCTGACCTCCATTTCCACAAGGCTGTATCCATGGCCAAGTAGCCGTCTAAAATAAACCTTAAATTGTGCTTCCTTCATTAAATTGTATCTGGCAGTTTCTATGTTGGTAGAATAGAAGCTTGAGAATTGTAAAAGCATTTTAATGACATTAGGTTGTATAAATTGGCTCAATGGGCTCGGGCCCAGAACTGTATTGGCAGCAACCGGAGCAGAACTGTTTAATGCTCATGTTGTTTATTATAGACTCTATACATTACTTATATTGTACATAAACTTTATGTACAGTTTGACGTGCTCTGACCTCCCCCACTGGGTGAGCCACTCAAAGATAATTTCCCCGCAGATGCTTTGATTAAGTGTCACGTTATTACGAGATGCATGGAGGGGAAGAAAGAAAAGCGAGGTAAACTTCTAAGTGAAATTACTTTGTTCAGCACATTAAGTCATTAAATCCATCGGCCCCGCCCGCCGGCGTGTGAAACCGAACAGGATTCGTGGTCTAAGTTGTTCGCGAGAGCTGCTGTGAGGGCTTGGACAATCCGCCTGTCACTGGCTAATTGAACAAATGAAAGCGCTTCTGTAGTCAAAGCTAAGTCTATTAATTTCCATCAGCCATGCAGAGGAGTTGGTGACAGGAAGGCTCTCTGCTGTCTGTGTGTATGCATGTGAATGTGGGTGCACGTTTTGTGTTTGTGTGTGGTTGGGTGCACACAATTGTGTATGCGTTTTTTGTGTATGTATGTGTGTGTGTCTGTCTGCACAAGGGTGTGTGTGTGTGTGTGTGTGTGTGTGTGTGTCTGCCCGAGGCTGTGTGCGTGTGTGGGCATGAGTAAGTGTCTGTCTGTGCACGTGTGCAATTGCATCTGGTGTGTGCGTGATCGTGTGCGAGCGGAGGTGCAGTGCGAGACAGCCGAGAAGTTTCTCATCCCATGTGTCAGTGGCATTGATCCCTAGCCTGAGAGACACTGCCAACAGGTCTCCTCTCTCCCCTTCCCCCCCTCTGGTATCTGATGAAAACAGAGTCCCACAATGATGGAGGCTCTGGGGGACGGTGGTGGGCTTCCTTCCCTCATTCGACGTGCCTCGCAGGGGGGACAATGCCGCCGACCGGGCCTCTGACATCAATAACCTGCGTGCTGATAAAGAGCGATACAATCGCTCGCTCTTAATCCTCTTGTAAGCAATCATTGTGTGTGTGTGTGTGTGTGTGTGTGTGTGTGTGTGTGTGTGTGTGTGTGTGTGTGTGTGTGTGTTTGT
>JAOPJL010000053.1:10239250-10254204 GCA_027123545.1 Trisopterus esmarkii | reverse complement strand
ACACACACACACACACACACACACACACACACACACACACACACACACACACACACACACACACACACACACATGCCACGGTTAGGAACGCAGCCTTTCTAGATTGTATAATCTTTATTTTTCAGGGTTCTCTACCGTAATCAAATTCACTCTTTAAAAAAATGGCACAAAGTGAACTTTTGCTCCCCATTTGTTTCCTGCATCCCGTATATTTCTCGCTCGCTCTCCTTCGCCAGACCTTCACCTTCTGCTTTCCCAGACATATTGGCATGCCTCGACACTGCTGGAATAAAAACATGTTGCTGAGAGCAGGCAGGAACGCTGTTGTATGATAAATAGTTCAATTCATAAATCATTGTTTTCCCTAAGAAAGAAAGAAAGGAAAAAAACGTATGGGATGGGATTGGAAGTGGACGTGCAACCGGGGAGATCCAGAGAGAAAACAAGGAGGAGGTCAGGAGCTGGCTGTCAGTGTTTGACTGGCGGGAGACACGAGGTCATAGCCGGGGTTCGACCGCCAGGGAGAGATAGAGGGAGGACTCTGTGAAATATGGACTCCGCGTTGGGCCACACAGGACTTCATTTTGTGGATACTAATTACACCACAAATGTAATGGCATGTTTTTTTCTTTTTGCAGATTTTGAATTTTACATTTGACGTCTGATGTCAAAAGAGAAAAATGGATAATGAGGATGTAATATTTTTCTAATCTCTCGTCTATCTTTTCTTTTCCATCTTACATTGTTAATATCCATTCGCACTGTTCCTCAATTCAACTGACTTAATAATACATTTATATGCTGAAATATAGTAGCTGAAACACTGCGCCCTGGTGGCTACCTCCTGAATAAGCAACTGGTTTAAGGGGAACCATCGATAGGTGCCAGCAATTAACGCAGAGGGTGACGGGAACGTGGAGCGGCGTTATAGCGGTGTCGTTTCGTAGTTTTCCCCTTTTAAATCGAAACATTGAGCCATTTGGCTTTTGTATTCTTTTTATTGAAAGGGCATGTTAATTTTTTGGGGGAATTGGGTTTGAACGACACTAAAAAATGCAACAACCTGCGTGCACCTTGTTGCGTATCCAAAACGAACCTTAGAAGAACCCGAACCAAAGCAAGAACAAACAAGGTAAACAAATTAGGCAAGTAAACAATTTAACTATTCTAGTAGTAGGCCTATAACGTTTTAAACGACTCAACCTACTCACGCTTCCGTCAAATAGTATTTTTTTTGCTTAGAAAGGTTCATAACTGAGCGTAACGAGCCGGTAGGGTCTTAAGTGGAAAAAATATAACCGTGATATAAAGCGATTTATCCAGAAAACCGCATTTTACCTGAATGCGTTTGAAGGGTGGCGTGGTGGCGACATTACGCGCGGCAGACGCAAACACGTGGACCGTTCCAATGTTGAATCTTCTCGTTAACCACCGTGCGTCACAAGTCCTTCTGAATCAGTGGTCACATGGTTCCTAGACTGCATGACGTGGTTAATCAGGATCAAGTAGAAGTGTTTGATGAAAGACAGAGGGTAATTGTTTGGCTGTTCAACCGGAGCACGTTTTAATTTCCTTCCTTATACTTTTGACATATTCTTACATATTCCATAGTCCTACCATGATTTATGACTGCCACCAAGTGGCCAAAATCGGACGTTTCTTTACATCACAAAATGAGTCCTATAAATAACAGATGCGTCGTTATCCTTTTAGTAATGAAAAACAAAGGGTGTAGCAGAGTGAGAAATGATTTATTTAATTTGTGCCACTGTTTCTTAGAAACCCGTGCCAGATTAGTCAAAGTAAAAGTCTCTACACAAACACACACAGTAATTATAACAACAGGTGCTAGTCCATTTCCGCGTCCTCCAGCTCCTCGGGGACCTCCCTCTTCACCCAGGGTAGGGGTATGGGTGCGTAGGGGTCGTACGTCCAGCGGGGGTACGCCCTCTTGAACAGGTTCATCAACACCGTGTCTTGGGAGCGCAGTTGGCTGTCGAACTGGCACTTCATGTGGCCGTGGGTTCCTTCAGGGAGGGGAGGGGAGAGGTCAGTGAACGGCAAACAGATAGACGGCTTGACAATATTGCCTAACATTCACCCATTCACACATGTCAGCCACGCAGGGCGACAGCCAGCTCGCCAGGAGCAGTCAGGGTGAGGCGTCTCGCTCAGGGACACCTCGACCCTCACACTAGGAGGAGCCGGGGATCGAACTAGCAACCTTCCGGTTACCAGCACAACCCGCTCTACCCCCTGAGCCACATGTTAGCGAGGGCTTTCAAGATAAAGGATGGCCTTGAAGGGAAGGGTTCAGTGGTTCCCGCTCACCTAGGGCCATCTTGATGTGACCGCGCCGCCCCCACTTGGTTCTCAGCTCCACTGGCTTGAACCACAGGATGTCCTCTGAGAGAGAGAGAGAGAGAGAGAGAGAGCGAGAGAGCGAGAGAGAGAGAGAGAGAGAGAATATCAGACGTACTCTTTTTTTTATGAGACCTGTACATTATGTTTACTGTACAATCTGGTATCGATACAGCGGACCTAAAGCTCCTCTTTGGGTTTCTTTATTCTTTTATTGAAGAATTGCTCAAATATAAAAAAAAATACACCTGGGCTGAACCTACAGAAGAGGAATAGGGCCACATGTGATTTTTTTTGTTGAGTTCTGACATTAAAGTCAGAATTCTGAGATTAAAATCTGAATCATGAGATTGTAATCAGAATTCTGACTTTAATCTCAGAATAAAAAAAATATTAAAAAAAATCACATAAACCTCACCCTAAACCTCGGTATGAAACGGATGCTTTTACAAACCATGAGGGTTGTTAATCATCTGAAACTATTAACAAAATCAATTCAGCCCCTCTTTACCCAACAAAGGCTCCGCTCTACTTTACGAGGGCCTTTTTCTGTACAAAAACAAACGGTGCTGTTCTAGATGGGCTGAGCGCCTCACCTCTGTTGAAGAACATGTAGCGGACCACCGCCGAGTGCTTGTTGATCTTGAAGGGGTGTCCGCTCAGGACCAGCCTCTTCAGCACCACCCGCTGGGGGTCGCAGCTCAGCAGGCTGCCTGTAGCCACCAGGTCCTGCATGCCTGCATGGGTGGAGGACACGCACACACACACACACACACACACACCCTCAGTCAGTCTCCACATGCTGATCAATAAAATGGTGAATGGACTGCATTTATACAGCGCTTTTCTTACCACTGCCCACTCAAAGCGCTTTACGTTATTGCTTAACATTCACCCATTCATGCACACATGACGGCGGTGTCGACCATGCAAGGCGACAGCCAGCTCGTCGGGAGCAATTAGGGGGACGGTTGCTCAGGGACACCTCAACATCAAACCAGATAGTCAAATCAGTGAGGGATGGTTGGTTCCATGTTGCAGCCTGATCCACGATGGGTTTCTGCAGTCCATCCACCGCTGAGTTTGAGTTACTTCTGTGTGTTACAACCAGCCACGCGATAAGTGACCGTGTTTATAAGATGTATAGCTGTGTGTCATCTAACCGTCGTCTCTCTGTTTGAAGATCAGCGTCCCCGCAGGCGGAAAGGTGATGGGGGCATAGACGGTGACCACGGTGGGGGCATCCTGGCGGAGGAAACGCTCCATCTTATGCTTGTCCGCTGAAAGGAAAGCACAGGACGTCAGAACAGACTTGCAGCAGAATAGGATATCGGGTGCCGATTTTCTTTCCGTTTTTTTTTTCTGTCTATTTAAAATAAAGTGTAAAGTCTCTCTCTCACCCGTGGTGTGCTGTGAGAAGATGGGCGAGGCCCTGAAGCGTCTGAATCCACACTGGAACACCAGCTCCTCCTTGGCCTTGATGGTGTCCTTGTTGTTGGGCTGTCTCCTCACCAGCAGGTGCATCACCGACATCTGTAGGAACACGAGGAGCAGGAGAGACGACATCGCTGATGAGGTTAAAGAGTCGAGTGGGCAGAAAGTTCATATGCAGCATTATGAAGCATTAAGACTTTAGCATAGGACTGTAATGGCCCGGCTTCAAAGTAAAAGCGCGTACCTTCTGCTCATGGGGCAGGAGGGACACCACCACGAGGGGACGTCCTGCCTGGACCCCCTCCAGAACCGAGGCGGGGACATCAATGATGTGAAGGGTCACATACCAGCCCACCTACGGGACACCACACAGCCGGGGTAAGCAGAGGCACAGGAGCACAACTCTACCAATATGGACATGGACATACCAGCTGTGGTGGTTACTGTTATGTATGCAATGGATTGTCAACAGTGTGCCTTGTTATTCCCGTGCCTTAGGGGGTGCTCTACAGCACCTGTTGAGCATAACTTGACATAACATTGTTCTGGTGCAGGTGAATCAGAGTTGAAATGGATATCAACAACCTGCGTTCTTGTGTCACTCGTTACTAAGAAGTTATCCTTATGTTCTCCAACAAACACAATAGTTACCATGGCTCCCTCTTCCTCCCGCGCGGCCTCGGCTAGGATGCGGCGGCGGGTGCGGTCGAAGCTCTGGAACTGGAAGATCCGCGAGTAGTCGGGCGGCAGGTTCTCCATGGGGTCCCAGGGCGTGGACCGGAAGCTCTTCAGCCCCCGGTACCGCTGGAACCTTCAGTGATTCGCCGCATCGGGGGAAAAAGTGTTAATTGCTGCATTTTGTGGACAAGGTAGAAAATGCTTTCCGTGCTGCAGGGACATGAAGGCTAAAAAAGCTTTTGACACTGGGGTGGACATTTACATTAAGGGCATTTAGGGGTAGGGTAAGTGACTTACAATAAGTACATATGTCAGAATAAAGAGAAGCGATATATCGCTTTCGGAACAGTAAGGATGTTTATAAATGGCAAGCACTTAGGTTACTATGTTAGGTTAACCCATTCCCTGTATACAACAAAGATAGCTAGATAACTACACAATGCTGATTAGTATTTTTAAGAGCAAGGACGTAGACCATACAATAAGTGCGTACATTCAGGGGGTTTGACCCTAGACCCTACTGTCTATTCTGCGCCATACCGGTAGTGCGGTAAAAGCGCAGCTCTACGTCACAAACGCCACCATACCTGTTCTTAGCGGGCATGTTGAGGGGCGTGTCCACCTCGTCTGGGAACAGCTCGTGGGCGCGGGCCTCGCGGTACCGCTTAAGCCCCTCCCCTTCCTCCTGCTCGTCGATGTGGTCGTCATAGCGCTGGTCGGCGCCGGTGGGTTCCGTTGGGCTCAGCTCCTCCTGCTCTTCGTCAGAGCCACACAGTGAGCCTGCCGTCTGTGAGTCTGCGCACTGTGAGAAGACAACAGATGGTTTAGGGCTGGACATCTATTGGGTGTGATTGTTTAAAAGATCTATGAACTTCTGGTGACCACAATGCTTGTTTGTTTTTTTTACTGCTGGCCAGAGGCACAAATTCTGAAATGTTTGGCTGGAAATAAAAATCGTATACTATTAATAGAGAGGCGGTGAACATGACTGTTGTGGGATGAATAGTGATCTCATCTGGGTTAGAGTTAGAGGGAGAGAGTTAGGATGTAGTAGACCGGGGATGGCGGGGATTTGAACACCATCCACAATGTGTTAACCTCATATCCCTTGGATGTATTGGAACAACACATGGAGCCTGAACTTCCTGCAGTAAAAGTGGTGTGATCGAGCTTCTCTTCCCCGCGGGAGGTCTAATTACAACCTGAGGAACAAGGATGCAATAACAGACAGCCACCTTTTGAAGTACCCTTTCTCCTATTGTTCTCTGACCAGCTGCGGCGCTTGCGACATCAAACCCGTTGCCCATAATAATCCCAAAATGTAATGAAGCCCCCCCAACATGAATGAGGAATTTTCTCCCCCAAACACCCACTCTTTCCTCTGAGCAGAGGTGGAAATAAATAAATGTCTACCTCCTCCCCAAACGTCCAGACAGGAAGTGGTGTTCACAGAGAGAGGAAGAAGGGAGGCTTCTCTGGGGACCGCGGCTCCAAACACTATTGTTGCCGCTGGCGAGCCTGGCACCGCACGCCAAAGACGGCCACCGGGAAAACAAACAGCGCCTCTCAGATGAACCGGTGCACCGGGCGACGGTCACGTATGCACTGTTCCCCCCCTCGCCACTATCCAGGATCCCGCCTGCCCCGCCTTCTGGGGCGGGCCAGGAACGCTTAGGGTCACACTGGGTCTGGTGTCGCACTGTTGCCATGGTAGCGTGTACACGGTGATGTAAACACACCCAATCGCGCCGGTTTCCGGTCTACACAAAGTTTATTAGCGGCTAACCTGAGAGTCTATGTCCTCATCGTCTTCTTCCATGTCGTCATCCATCATCTCATCATCGTCATCGTCGTCGTCGTCTTCGTCGTCTTCACAGCTCTCTGCGTCCCCATCAACCTCCTCGGCGATCCAGCTGGCCTGGTAGTCTGATGTCCCCTTGGGAACTTTCATCAGTTTCTTGACCTTCCTGGCCTCTACAGAACAGAATATACCTTCAACACGCCTGCAGGACTGAGGGCCCACCACTGAGACCACTGCAAAGGTTTGTATGAATCACAAATTAAATCACTACCGTGTGTTAATGAATGACGGAGATTGACACATAAATGGTAAGTGGACTGCATTTATACAGCGCTGATCATTTCTGATCAGTGGCCACTCAAAGTCCATGCAGGGGGACCACCAGCTCGTCGGGAGCAGTTAGGTGAGGTGTCTTGCTCAGGGACACCTCGACACTCGGCTAGGAGGAGCCAGGGATTGAACTAACAACCTTCTGGTTACCAGCCAACATGCTCTACCTCCTGAGCCACATGCCGCCATTATTAGGATTATTATTATTCTTCTTCTGTCTACCTTCGGCCTCGAGCAGCTCCGTTTCGGTGGGCCAGGTCTGCTCCCCGTCCATGGGGTCCACCTCCGCCTCAGCCTGCAGGCTCTCCCTGCGGGCCGGGTCGGCCTTCATGAGGATCCGCACTGGGGCCTGGTCCGCCGGCGCGTCCTGCAGCACACAGGAGGACAAGCATCAGACATGGCTCCTGAAGATACAACTATTTCTAGTAAACAAGGAGAGCTTAGCTTATTTTATCTGGCTACGATCTCATGACAAAGGGACTCAATAAATCTGGCATCCTAAATCTAATCTTATTCATCGGTTACGTTCGGCCAATCAACACAGAGCATGTGTTTTTGTTCTGACTACTTCAGCGAAATTGGATATAGGCTTACCAACTTACTACTACAATTGGCCGATGATATGTTGTAACATGTGATGTGTTGATGTGAATGATTATTTAAAAAAATAATATTAATAATAATAATAATAATAATAATAAAAGAGTCAACTCCACCCACCTGCATGTCCACTTCCCCTTCCTTCCCGGGTTTGGCCGTTCTGGTCGTGGGGAAGATGAGAGGCAGGGGGTCCGCTGGCGCGTCCACCTGACTGAGCTGGAAGTCTCCGTAGCCGCTGAGGTGCACCAGTCTGTCCACCTGCAGCGGGCAGCCGCGCACGTACCCCGACACGCGCAGGGTCCCCAGGCCGGTGGCCGGGGCGCTGCCCGGGGCGGAGCTGTTGGGGGTGTAGGAGACGCTCTGGGCCACTAGGTGGGGCCGTCGGGAGCGGAAGCCCAGCTTTCTCTGTCTCTGGGCGCTCAGGTGCCTGAGGATCAGCAGAGCGTCCTGCTCAGAGTCCAGGGGGAAGAGGCGGGAGTCGGGGAAGCGGAAATCCAGGATCTTTGACAGCGCCCGCTTGGCCTCCACTCGCCTCTTGCCGTACAGCTCTGGTGCACCTTGGCCCACCAGAACTACGGCAGCAGGGAGAGGTATACCCATGAATAACCAGACATGCCGTGAGGCTTACAGTATAACAGTGCTTTGTGTTGGGAAACAGGGGATGGGGTTAGGGTTGGTTCTTACCGTGGCTGGGCAGACCCTGAGCAAACAGACAGGACAGGCAGTAATCTCCATAGCTGTCCCAGCCCTCAGTAGGATCCAGCACAAACACCAGGCTGTCTGCCATCTTTGCCAAGTCCAGGAGCGAGTACAGGTCAGCTGGAACGTGACACTTAAGAGTTAGGCCGTCATCATTTAGTCGAATACAAGTCACGTACACCAACTTAAGTCTTTTATGTTCAGATGCACAGGTTAGAGTAAGACTGGGCACTGAAATTCTTATGACGGGTCAACCTATACAACAACCTATTTAGGGCACAACGTACAAGAAGGATAGAAAAGGTTCAGATTCAAATATTCAAGATAAATATGCTGGAAAACACTCAGTACATTACAGGGTATTAACATAGCTGATAAACTAAATCCAAGGGCTGTAACAAAAAGCATAAGTGGGTTGAGTAGTAATGATTCATTTTTCTCTCCATCCATATATCATAAAAATAACTGAATACCAACAAATCTCATGGAAATAAAGCTGTGTAGGCTCAGACCCATTTCATTGAGTAATCCCCAGTCTTGGTTTTACGGTTATCTTGACTACATGACCCGCTCTCGACTGCATCGACCGCCGACAGGAAGTGGCGTGCATGGTAGCACACGCTGGGAACAAGCGCAGGTAACCACTGAGGACGTGAACCCACCTGTGTCGGGGCGCACCAGGGTGAACCTCTGTTTGAAGCGGGGCAGGATCAGACCAAAGCTCTCCGCCACACCGCTGACACACTGCTCCTGCCTCACGAGGCCGCCCGCCCCCTCGCTGCAGAGCAGCTTGGCCACGGCCGCCGCGTCGACGCCCGCGTGGAGCGTCACCACGACGACCAGATGCGGAGGGCCGTCCTTGCTGCCTAAACGCCGCTTCTCGGTGAGGACCTAATGGGGAGACGCGACGCACTGATCAGTTTGTTGTCGGCACACGCTGCTCAGGACGGTTCTCCTCTAAAAGGGGATTAGGCCACGTTGTTCCTACCATGTCCTTCTTGTTCTTGCGGAGCTGATTGGCCTGATGTCTCCGGTCCATCCTCCTCTGCTCTCTCCGCTGCTTCTTGGTGAGGGCCGTCACTGATACTCGGCCTGGGAGGTAAACAATCGGCGCAGGAGGTTAAAGGTGACATATTATACCACCAGGTGTGAGTGTGATGCATCTAGGAAGACACGCCCACTTGTAATGTCAGAAGAGGCAGATTTTCAAAACGGCTTATAACGGCTAATCACACTCAAACCTTGTGGAATAACATGTCCCCTTTAAGTCAATACCAGGTAGGTGAACCGCTAACATTACGCTCAGATATCAGTCAAGGTTCATACTTAGGTTGAATTTATAGTATATTGGGCAGTGCTGCACTAGCCTGTCCCTGCCTAAGTGATTGTGATTAATTAAAGTAAATAGGATAGATCCTCAACCCATTGACCTCTTAAGGGGAAATATTTTACAATTTGATGTACTTGTCGCCACTGCTGCTGCCCTATCTTGCTCTTGAGAAAACACTATCTTTAGTAGTTTGTGGCCCTCGTTTAGAAAAGTAAATTCCTAAACACTGTGCCAGACAGCCAGGAAACTAGACTTGGTACGTCTATGAAACGATGTACAACAGCAACATCTACTGGAGAAAGCTGTAAGTTGTTATTGTGTTTCCAAACTTGACTTTTGCACTTTTGCACATCTGAGCAGTAAATTAACAGTAACGAATCCCAATTTTAAAGAAATATTGACAAGACAAGAAAAATGTATTGATTGCAGTAAATGCCACATTTATCATCCGTTTATTAAAAAGGCATATCCATACATTTGTGATAGGTTGTAAAGGAACGTTTTCGTGCTTAGCCTGACATGCAGTTTTCCTCGCTGTGAATGCTTGTACAACATCAAATCGTCAAGCGGCTAATGCAGTAGTTTGATCCAGAGTACTGGCAGTGTGAACACGTGTGATGTTAAAGCCCCTCCACTGCCCCGCCATGCGTCACAGCGGAGGAGGCGACCCCCCGATCTACGTCGACATGGCTCACCTTTATTGTCCTTTTCAATCTCGCCCTTCGTCCGATGCTTGCCATGTTTGTGTCCTTTGTTTTTCTGTTTATAAACACCAGCTCTGTGGCCTTGCTGGTTTTCCTCACCCGCAGCCATTTTCACCATGTGAGGACAAGTCTATTTTCCCCGGCGCTGCTTCCGCGTTGGACCGCAGCGTCCTCGAGTCTTCCGACGGGATCCTTCAAAGTTAAAGCACGTATGCCCTAAGAAAAAGTTGATTTGTTTTAATTGGGGAAAATAATCTTTAATGTCAATTCAAGGAAAAAAGACATTGCAATACGAAAAAACCCGAGTGGATGAATTGAGGTAAAAATAAACTGAGAGTATAAATAAGTCATTGGTAGGATCTGGATCTAGCAGTGGTCGCTCCTCAAAATATGTAAATCCAGACCACATACACCGCGATCACTATTTCTCTACTCCATCTAAACAACAACGCATTTAGGGACGTGGCAATACGTCACTGTGTCCAATAGAGTGACGGTTTGTCGTTGAAACGGTGCGATTAATAATCACAGCCTCCACATGACCGCATCTGGGAGGACCCTTACTGCGACAGGCTGAACCGGAAATGTAGTCCGATGGCTGAACCGGAAATGTAGTCCGATGTCTCGCAACTAAGGGAAGACGGATATCAAATCAGAGCCGCAACATAAACACACGAAATATCGACCACGTCAGTAGTCTGGTCTCAGCAAGGGACACTTTCCTTCGTTTACAAGGCGTCCGGCCCGCTGTCGTCGTGCTTCGACGGGTAGTTCGGCGGTGTTCCTGAACTTCCCTCGCCGTCTCCCGAGCGTGTTTTCACCGAAGGAGGCGTCTGAGCCGCCATCTTGGTAAGCTGGGAGTGGGAGTCGAGACTCGTCCAAGGGTGGGGATTTTAACCTCACATTCACCGGGACATCCGTGTCCCGCCGTCGATTGACAACGTCCACATCCGTGCCCGTGTAACGCGGGCCCAGTGTCGTGCCAGTGGTCGGTTTGGGGGGGTTATTTCCCCGTGTGAACGCAGTCCGGGCCGCGACGCTCCCCGCTGAAGCCCGGCCTGTCAGAGGAGGAGGGTGAGTGGGAGCTAATCGGGCTAGCCTGAGAGCTAGCGAGCAGTGCTCAGGTCTTACTTTAGCTGACCACAGACCCATGGGTGCTCTGCTACGTGGTGGTTTACGTCCACCCTTGTGGAGATGATGTGTAGGAATGGTTTAACTCGGTGGTTTAACCCGTCTCGTTGGTGTTTAACACTTTGCTTCTAGGAAGTTTTTAGCTCCTAGCTGGTAGCTAGGAGCTAGTCCACCCCTGGGAAAGTAGTTCGTCGATCGCCCTCTGGTTGAGATTTGGTGGCTGTGTTTGTGTGTTTGTGTTTTTTTTTATCACGCATGTGTTTGTGCGTGTGTGTGTGTTTTTATTGCGTTAGTACACTTCACGATGTGCGTAATTACGCAGGAGTTGTGATCGTGTCGCTGGTGTAAGGAGTGGTGTCTGTTCCTCCAGGGCTGTTGTAGTTTTCTAGCTGGTAGAGAGGAGCTGGCCCACCCCTGGGAAAGTAGTTTGTCAATCGCCTTCTGGTGAGATTTGGTGAGTGTGTTTGTGTGTTTTTATCAAGCATTTGACTTGTCTGTTATGGCGTTGGTACACTTCACGGTGTGCGTAATTACGCAGGAGTTGTGATCGTGTCGCCGTCGTAAGGACTGGTTGTCTGTTCCTCCAGGGCTGTCGTAAGGAGTGGTGTCTGTTCCTCCGGGGCTGGTGTGATGGAGCAGTGGGTACAGGAAGGTGTTGGCCAGCTACATGTGCTACTAGCTGGAAGTTTAAAAATACAAGAAAGTGGAATCAAGTTGGTAGAGACGGGGCTCTTCTTCGATTATGCTGGTGTCTCTGTCTGGCTGACTTTAGTGTTTGATTATGAGGTAACTCCCACTAAAAGTAGGATATTAACTTCGATGTCTGGAGCATTAATGACATGGACACCAGACCGTATTTTTGCTCTCTACTGAAGCAATAAAGTGCAGTGTCATCGATCGACGCTCATGGTATTTCCTGATAAGATTGGCAAAAGGAAACGAAAGTTCATATTTAATTGTGTGCCTATCGATACTCCTGATAAAAAGATCACATGAGAAGTGATGACTGTGATGTTTTTATTTAGAATAAACGGTAGTAGCCTATTTTACACAGAATGATTTTTGTAAAAAAGCAAAAGCAACACAACAAATCACATGCTTTCTTTCTTCTTGGGTACAATTGAATTAGCATAACCAAATGTGTGATTGTTGCTCAGTGAAGAGGGGCAATTACTCAGTTGCCTAATTGCCGCTTGTCCCCGCCCCTCAGCCCGTGAACAGGAAGTGCTGAAAAATGCAGCGCACTGAGCGAACAGAGAGAAACACATAGGGAATTGCAGCCCTCCAGCTTTGTCCTGTCTGACTGCATTCTTGTCTGCATGTGTAGTGGCTGGCACGCCATAGGACTTCACGAAGGTATCAGTTATCATCACTCACGTGCTTGTGTGTTTGAAAGGCCCGTCATTAAACGGTGACACTGGGACACATTCATGGGCAACAATGTAGTGAGGCACAATGACGCGTACAGTCACCGCATGGCCATAAGGCTTTGGTTCGCCGGGGCCGCTGCATCCCAGCAAGCTGCCCAGTGTCTGGTGGGACAAAAGAGGTCTGCTTGGATGAGGGGTGGGGGTGGGTGGATGTGGTGTTCCTTCCCGACCGAGGGAGAAGTCTTGTGACTCTGGTGTCAGCTCTGTATCTGCTTGCAGCTGATCATCTGAGCTGCTTAGGAAACTCTTCGTTCGTCAAGTCTACAATGACTAGATGTACGCCCTGCCGTTGCCACATTATGGATGTGCACCAACGCATTTGCGGTTATTGATTATGTTTCTGAAACCAGGCCGGACACTTACACTTAAGATTAGTGATGCACTGTTTGATCGGTGATCATCATCGGCCGATAAACACGTGAACGGGGAACGCCCTTGACGTGTGTGATCGGCCGATTAACTAAAAATTTGTATATTGCTTGAGCCGTTCACGTGAATCAAACATTATTGTGCACAAGACGCACCCCAAACAATTGCAGCTGCAGCATTACCATGTTAACATAGTTTCCTCAATGTGAGGCACAACAACTTTCTCCTGAAAAGTAGACTTTATAACTTCATAACTAACTAGCCGTTGACAGCGTTTCCTTTCATGGGTATGGATTTCCCGAAGACTTGGTGTGTTGGTTTAAAACAGTTCCGTTCTAGTTTCGAAATTCTGGCATAGAATAGCTATAATCACTCTATGTGAAAAGGTATGCTTATGTAAATGTATTTGTCCCAATGACACATTCATCTACTTGTTTCACACTTGCTTCCATGTGTGCAAAACTCATTATATAAATACCAATCCATAATAATGAAAATGATATGCTACTGTAGTTAAGCTACGTTAAGATAGTAGATGTGCAAGTTACATCCGCTGTGGTTGAAAATGGCACCATATGGTATCGCAGATTTGAGTTACTGTGTAAAATCATAACCCACAAGACTGACTGCCTTTAATGTGAGGACCTTTAATGTGAGGGCCTTTGTGCAACCCGGTCGTATACTTGTGTAATAGGCTAACACTGCATACACACTGAACAGTATGCCAAAAAGTTGAAATATTTGGCATCCCCCATGTCCATCGCTGTATCAAGTCGGTTAATTAATCTCCACAAACTAATTAATGGCTACAAACCTAGGCTAAATATTATAATGGGCTAATCCAGCTGATCACATATGAGAATTGAATCAGTATTGGCCTCGAAGCAGATTGTGTTACCCTAATTAAGATGTTTCCTCATGTTGATAAAGGGAGGAAATCAAATGGCAAGTTGCCAAACTTATTCTGCCAACTCTATGGAAAGACACAAACTTCTCATGGAACTCTACACTGTCCAACTAAAGTCTGATCTCCTCAGGGCTGGTCCACACCTGAAGTTTATGACCACAGGGTGCAGCCCTACCACTTCAATTAAACCATCGGGCAACTCCACTTGACGTTTGATTTTCTAAATTCTTCTTTCTCCAACGAGGAGGTTTTTGCTGTGTGTGTTTACGAACTCCTTACAGGTTAAACGAGTAGTGCCGTCAGTGGAATGCGCTGTCTCTCCACCGCGTTGCCTCTGTCATCTCGCCATCAGTCAGTGGCTCGTTCGGTCGCTCCCTTTGTTTGAGCAGGAACTTATCTGCTGCTGCACACAAATATGTGTTCTCAAACCTTTACACAACTAGGGGATCTTCCGACAACTCATTTGAAATGGTATGTCCGGCTTATTTCTAACAAGGACACACCACGTGGCTTCTGCGTCTGCGTTGGCGATCACTTCTTGGCAGGAATACTTTCCAATGAGAGAGAGGGGGAGGTGTTTAACCAACATCACTGTTTAGTCGACTAATCTCGAACATCCCAATACAACACATGCGTCCGGACTAGTTGTGAGCAGAGATATACTTTTCATGAGCAAAGCCACTTTGGTTATGATAGTGCAGAGAGTTACCATGGTAAACGGAGATTGATCTCGTGTAGCTCTCATCATCATCATCATCATCAGAAGGGACCAGGATCTGCCACTGTCCAAGCTCCCGGACTTCATCCGAGTCCACTTTGTGTCTCAATCCAGCCCGTTGTAGGTCTTCATATGATATTCATATGATATGCATCTACTTGTCTTCATATTGCGCTCCACTGTGTCGTCGCTGCCGTCTCAATCTAAAGACCACATCGACATCGCCCTCTGAAGCTGGTTCACTTTTCTTTCCATTTTAGTTCGCCAAATGTTTGTAAAAAATAAACTAAAAATTGTTCCATTATCACACGTGGGGGGCATTGAGTGTGACTGCTCCCAGATTCTGTCCTCTGTCACAATCAACCACCCCCTCACCCGAGGGGGGGGGGGGGGCGGGCGGGGGGGCGGGGGGGGGGGGGGGGGGGGGGGGGGGGGGGGGGGGGGGGGGGGGGGGGGGGGGGG
>JAOPJL010000053.1:10204373-10214662 GCA_027123545.1 Trisopterus esmarkii | reverse complement strand
CCCACCCCTCTTTCCACACCTATACATTCTTGATCTCCTTCCCTGGGGAGACACGCAATGATGTTCCGCGACCAGGTGGGCATCCTGACGGACTGGTTTAAGGGCTGGAACGAATGTGAACAGACAGTGGCACTGCTGTCCCTGCTGAAGAGGGCATCGCGCACCCAGGCGCGCTTCTTGCACATCTGCCTGGAGCACTGGCTGGCCGACTGCTCGGAGATCCACATACTAGAGGCCGAGGCCAACAATGCAGGTAACTACCTTGTTTAAAGGGAGCAAGTCAACGCTCGGCTATTTGCTAAAATGAGAAGGGGATAACGGCATCGACTCTGTTTCCATGAATGATTCACTGAAATGTTGTACCCGTGACATTGTTTTTTCCAAATCTGACCAATGGAGAAAGTAAATCCTCAACCACTGGTGTCAATGGTTATTGTTCACAGGAATGGGGTTTACCCGGATATTTGTTATTCATTTCACTCATATATGTGGAGCAGTATTTCCTTAGATTATAAAATAACGATTGTGGCTGTTCCCCTTTTTAAGTTTCTATCATTGTCTCGGGATGGTTTTAAAGGTATTGCGTTAGTCTTAAGGGAGATGAAACTTTTGAAGGTTTGAAAGAGTGAAAGAAACCTTGGGCGATTGGAATGTGTGTCCTGGGAAGGAGGCGAGGCGAACAGTTACGCAATTATTATCAAGCTGGAATCATGACTGACTTACTAAGTTTGGCGTAAACATTGATAGATGTGTAAAAAAGGGCGAGGTATGGGTTTCATCAGGCACTGATATGAACCTCTACTGAATGTCGACACGTCATTGGCTGTTGTTTATGTCAACATCACATGTGTGACACAAGGCAATGCCATCGACCAAGTGGTTGATGATTGTGCTATGGGAGTCTCTTCGATCTTCAACTCCTTTGGGTCGGTTTAGACCGATGCTCAGAGCAATGGCAGCTAAATCTTTTGAGTTAGTCAGAATATTGATACAGGCCTGGCCTGTTTGCCATTCTAGCAGGATGAGGAAAAAGCTTATTTTCCCCCCCCTTTCTTAAGCCAATGTGAAATGTGGATGATTGAGTGGTCTCTCCCATCTCCCCTGCTCAGCCATCGTCAACCAATGGCACCAGGAGCCCAAGGAGAAGGTGGTGTCCCTGCTGCTCTCCCACCTGCCCCTGCTGCAGCCACGGAACAGCGAGGCTAAATGTGAGTACATGAATCTGCTGCAGAAGGTGCTGAGTCACACCATCGAGCGCAGCGTCTTCGTGGAGGAGAGCCGGCAGCTGCTCTCCTACGCCCTGATCCACCCCGCCACCACCCTAGACGACCGCACCTCCCTGGCCATGTGGCTGAACCACCTGGAGGAGCACCTCTCCAGCGGCTACGCACCCTCCTCCCGGGCCCCCTCCAGCCCCTACCACCCGCGGCAGGGCTCGGACGAGTGGCCCAGCTCCGCCGAGGCCATGGACCCCGGCCACGCCTGGCACGACCAGTCGCTCTCCTCCAGCACCTCGCCCGCTGGCCAGAACGGACACATGCCCTTCCCTGGTTGTATGGTGTCGCCCATGAACAGCAATAACACAGGTCAGTGTCTGCCGTCCCCCAGCGGCTGTAATCGATTTGTCCGACCTGAGAAATACATGCCTGTAAGTTAACGTACATCAAGTGCATCATGCAGACGCTTTTCAAAAAAGCCGGAAAAAAAAAAATCTAAGCACTGTCGGTACAGTTAGGATGTTCATAGTACCAAGTGCCAAGCATCAACAATTGTTAGGTTAACCCATTCCCCGTATAAAACAAAGATGGGTAGTATAATATGCTAGAAAATGCTGTAAGTACATTTTTTAAGTGGCAGGACGTACAAACAAAATAAGTGCGTCAGAGGGGTGTTTTTTAGGAGAGCAAGGGAGGAGAAGGGGTGGTTGGGGGGGTAAGGGAGGAGGCTATGCAGAGTCCAGATGAACTCATGCAACACGTGTTGACTGACTGAATATGCGTTTCTCCCGGGTGTTTCTTCTGCCAGGACTGGGCCAGATGCTGCCAAGCCCCCTGAAGAAGCCCATGTCCCTGATCCCCTGTGGGCCCCAGGCCTGTGGCTCTGAGTGGTCTAGCCAGGACGACACAGGGTTGCGGCAGGCCTTCGGGCCCTCGGACCACGCCCCCCTCTCCCCCCAGAGCAGCGTGGCCTCCTCCGGCAGCGAGCAGACGGAGGATCAGGGGTCCGCGAGGAACACCTTCCAGGAGGACGGAAGTGGCATGAAAGGTCAGAGGGCGAGGCCGCCGCCTCCCAGGCGATGCTACAAGCAATCGTACGGTCACCCCGCAGTGGTGACCTAAATGATAACACCCGGGTCTGATTCTGTGTTTTCATGTGCTGCCTGAAGATGTCCCTGCCTGGCTGAAGAGTCTTCGTCTTCATAAATATGCATCGCTGTTTTCCCAGATGACCTACGAAGAGATGATGATTCTCACCGAACACCACCTAGAGTCCCAGGTTTATATCTGCTCTCCTTGTTTCATTATCCTCCCCCTCACCCACCCCATCAACTGCAAACGTTGCTGTCCTCAGATGTAATGATACATCAAGTCTCAATGAGGCATGAAATTAACCAGTGGGCCCCACAGTTATATAGCGTTGCTAGCACGACCAAATGGTACGATTCCTGCCGTTGCGCCTCAGGTTTAATGAAACTGAGGATGATTGGGTTTGTTATTTAGTAACTACAAATGACTCAGTGTTCCCCTGAGAAATAACCGCTTTTTCTTGCCCTCTGCGCCTTCTATTTCTTCTTCTTTTCCCTAGAATGTGACCAAAGGGGCACGGCACAAGATTGCTTTGAGTATCCAGAAGCTACGCGAGAGGCAGAGTGTGCTCAAGTCTTTGGAGAAGGTAACATAAAAGGTTTTTTTGTACAGTAGAACTGGCAATCGGGCCCAATGAGAATGCAAATAGTTGAAATCATAGCATTTGTGCCCTCGGTGCACTCTTCCGTAGGCAGCGTCGGTATCCGAGTAGTAATCTCCTTTTCGGAGCGGCCATGGTGTGTCTCGAGTCAGAAGGTGCTTGGTTCGCTCAGTGTCTGCGTCCTACACTTAGGCCTTCCAGAACAAGGAGGCCCGGCTCCAGTACCTCACGGTGTACCTATAGTCCCTGCGGGTAGCGCTGGGAACCAGCGTCTGCAGACTACTAACTAAAGTTCTAACTAAAGTTGTTCCGACACTGGTATCCGATATTTCTCTGATACTGCCTAAATAGCGGGATCGGTACACAAGTCTGTCAGATGACTATCTAATTTACTACACAGGCAAAGAACATCACAAACTCGGTGCGGTGTAATGCGTTCGTTAATGGTCGGAGGCGAAAAATCGCAATGGGTAGTCGGAAAAACATGGATGCATGGACGCTTAATTACAAAAATACAAATGTATGATTCTAATTATAGATTATAAATGTAAGTGATGTAGCTATTCTCTGCTGTCATGATAAGAACAATAAGAACAAGTGCTATTAGTAGTTACACTGCTAGATGCTGTATCGGTATATACTCGATACTCCAGTTCAGGAATCGGTTTCGGGGAAGGAAAAAATGGTATCGGAACATCCCTACTCACCACCGAGCGGTGAACCCCTTCGGCAGGACATCCTGGAGGGAGGGAACCTACGGAACGCCCTGCAGGAGCTGCAGCAGATCGTCATCACGCCCATCAAGTACTACAGCGTGTCCAGCGCCGCCCTGATGTCCTCGGACGCCAAGGCGGGGGACAAGGACCTGACGGCAGAGGGCTTCCAGTCCCACAACCCCCCGCCCTGCGACGGCGAGCCCTCGGCCACGCCCATCTCGGAGGGCGACATCGCCGGGCAGTTCACGCGCGTCATGGGAAAAGGTGAGGGGCTTTCTCTGTTGCGGTCCTCTCTTTTGTCCGGATTGGTAGAGCGGCCATAGATTTAATGGGTGTAGTAAGACTGAGAATTAACCCTTTAGGAAAGTTCTGCCAATACTGTGTCATTAACATGTGCTGATTATAAAAATACATTTAACACTGGTCTTCTACATGTGTCCAGCATTGTCTTTTTTAGAATTAGAAATGCTGTTTTATAGCATTTGTATTATAGGTGCCCCCTACTGCACCCTCCTGCACCCTCCTCAATGGTAACATTGTCATTATTGTCCATGGAGCAATAATATTCTACTATAGAAGAATGGAAAACGCATCTTGATCTCTAGGTGGCATTAGCTATTAGAGTAAATGTAGGAAGCATAAAGAAAAGTAACCAAACAAGTGACTCAATAGACGGTAGCCTACATATAGCCTACAGAAACAACAGTATTGTGAAACCCATGGGATGGCTACAAGATGCAAACCGAAAGTTGTATTTGCGGTGACGTTAGTGCCAAAACTTTGGAATACGTAATAAAACTGAAACCTCACTGTGCACGTGCCCACCAGCGCCGTGCACATGCACATCAGAACTGTGCATGTGCACATCAGCACCGTGCACGCTCCTATCAGCACCCTGCACACTCACATCAGCACCATGCACGCACATGTCAGCACCCTGCACGTTCACATCATCACCCTGCACGTCATCACCGTGCACGTTCACATCATCACTGTGCACGTCAGCACCGTGCATGCTCACGTCATCACCGTGCATTCTCACGTCATCACCGTGCACGTGCACATAAACAAGGTTCACCTCATACACACACCTCAGCACTGCTGCTGGAAAGAATCTAGGGAAACACTGTTTAACCCAGGCTCCAAATGTAACTCTTGGAACATTTTATTTCTACCGGCCCCAGTGGAAAACCTACCGACCAGGCAGCTGTTTAAATATGTAACCCTGAATCCGCCAAATGCCCAATCTATCCACTGGTGGCAGATGTTAATTGTGCATGCTGTATTTGTTTGTATTTTTACTATTCACTGTAACTCGTTTTAACTACTAATCATGCCAGATGAGGGAAAGGAAACGGATGTAGATTGCAGTCAATTAGGGGGTGTCTCCTGTCTCCTGTGTCCTTTGTCTTGTGAGAAATGTCATGTCTTTGTGCCGCAGTTTGCACCCAGCTGCTGGTGTCGAGGCCCGACGAGGAGAACATCAGCTGTTACCTCCAGCTGATCGAGAAGTGTCTGACGCATGAGGTGAGGCCTTCCAGCGGTGTAGGGTCTTGGTGTCGGCACGGCCTTGGGGGTTTGTGTATCACGACTGAGCGGTGCAAACATCATTCCAAATGGAATGGAATGGTTTGCGCTTATAAAGTAATGGGGGTGAATGTTTTTGAGGTTGTCGGTTAAGACTAAAGTATTTTCCAGATATTCTAGTTCTTTGTTTCTGTTCCAAATGGTTCTTGGCAGGCGTGCCCACACCTTGTCTCTCTCCCGCAGGCGTTCACGGAGACCCAGAGGAAGAGGATCGTGTCTTGGAAGCAGCAGGTCCTTAAACTGCTCCGCTTGGTCCCTCGGAAGGCCATGGTGGACATGCCAGTGTACCGACAGAAGGGGTGAGACAGCCCGCCTTTGATGCAACTCCCTAACAAGCAGTAGGGATGGTGGGGGGGAATCATCTGAGGGGGCAAGACCTTCCTTTTACCTCTGCAGCCCTGTGTGTCCACCTCTCTATCCTCTGTTCTCCCTTTTCTTTCAAATAATATCCCCCTCTCTCTCTCTCTCCCTCCCTATCCCCCTCCCTCCCTATCCCCTTCCCTCTCCCTCCCCCTTCCCTGCTCTAGTTGGGCGTACGGCTCCAACTCGCTCCCCACAGCAGGCTCTGTGAGCGGAGGTCTGGCGCGGAGAGGCCAGAGGCAGTTCCAGATGCCCCCCCGCGGGCTCCCCACCAGCCGCATGGGGCTGCTGAGCCCCGGTAGCATCGGGGGGGCGTCCCCTCGCCACGCCCTCACCAACCCTGCCCTGGCAAGCCAGGGGAGACAGGTCAGCACCCACCATGGCTCACCCTTACTGTGCACTATTTACGTTGATAACGTAGTGTGTGATAACGTACTCTGCTGTCGTAATGTTTACCTTACATTCTGCGTGGGACGTTCGTTTCGGTTACCTATGTGTAGCGTTTTATAGTTCCTTACGTGTTCTTATCCTCTTTAAATCTCTGCCTCTCTTTGATTCTCTTTTAACCTCTTCAGAACATCTCAAACTACTTTACTTTACAACTTTACTGACTGCTGTTACCCTGCTGCTGCTGTAGGTTCTAGGATCAGAAGTTTAGATTTATCAGTGGATATCTAGAGGTTCCCTCTGCTAAACTGCAGGGGGCTTTGTCCGCCCAGCGTCCACCCCGGGCAAATCTTTGCACTGAATACCAAACCAGTATGAAATGAAATGGAGCCCTCTTGGCGTTGTGGTCCACAACCCACCAGGCCGCGCTCCGCACGTTGTGAGCGAGCGATTCATTATTAAAGCTTGACGAGTGCCGATGAAACGGGCTGGGTTTGAAAACACCATAGGCCGTATGAAGGTGTTTGTAGGACGGTTGGATGGACGCCATGAAACGTGTTGTTCTCCTCCCGACGCAGAACCTGTGGTTTGCCAACCCTGGGGGGAGCAACAGCATGCCCAGCCAGAGCCGCAGCTCGGTGCAGCGGACCCACTCGCTGCCTGTGCACACGTCCCCACAAACCATGCTTCTGTTCCAGCAGCAAGGTACACACCCTCATACACCTTACACACGGTAGGAGTCCTTCTCCCCACCAGGACTAAAACTCTCTTTTATTCCCATGGATTGCACTGGTATGTATGTTACGTTAAAGCATTGAGCATTTTAAGGGCAGAGAACAACCAGAGCATAAGAAAATGGGGATCCCCATAGATCCCTGCAAGACCTGGTTTCTTAAAAGACTAATGCGGTCTAGCAACCGGAATTAGTTCAATTTCTCACCTTTCGTTTTCGCCTGCTCTTCCCTCTAACACACACCTTTTTTTATCCGAGGTGCACCGAGGCGTGCAGCATTCTTTGACGTCTCATGAGGTGTCAGGGCGCGTGTGTCTGAGAGTACAGATGAGCTCGACTCCAACAGGGCTTTCCCGTATATACATCATTTCAAAGCTTTGGATAATCGTTGGGTTTTCCAAAATAATATTCAAATAGTTCCTTAAAAAGAAAACAGCATGAAGCAAGGAAATGCATTCACAGTGTGTGTCCCCTCCTGCGTGAATGACACTCATCCACAGGGGGGCCACTGTAGAATCTCTGCCATTTTTAGCTTCTCAGGGCTGTTTTTCCTTTTCATTTCTAAAGCCTTTTCATTCTTGATGGCAGATGTTATTTATAGGGCTGGCCCCAAATATTAACTAAACATCAAACATCCTTTGTTAGTTTTGTATTCAGAGATTACAATGTTGTCAAGTTATACTCTGACATCATCCATCAATTGTGTAGAAGGCTTCAAAAAGCCTATAACTATGATATAGGATGGATGACATCGCTGTCTGTCAGAGTCACTCATCCTAGTCTCACACCGCCGCCTCTACGGCTTGTGCTTCTTTGTAAAAGTTTGCACTCACGGTTTCTAAAGCATGTGAGGACTTGATATTATCACCAAACAAATAAGCTGCTTCGAACATTGTGCACGCTTTTGATTCGATTGCGCAGCAGCACAAGTGCACCTGAAGAGAAAAACACGAACACACAGGAGACGGAACCTCAACTGGGTTCATGTTCGTTAAATGAACAACTCGTTACTATTACTGGGAGACAGAGGTTTTTCATATATTCTGCCCTTGTGTCAACGTTGAAAAACCATGAACTCCGTGATCCACACAAGCTCTCGTTTTTATGGTCCGCACCGATTAATTGGAGCTCTGGGGTGGAAAAAAAGCGAACAATGGAATAAATATTATTACTATTGTTACAGAGTAATTAGGACCGTTTAAGGGCCTCCCATGCTGTCGATCTCTTCGGCATCTGATCAACAGCTCAGTCGGTCTTTCCGATTTTCACACTGGATGAAAGGTGTGAAAGTGGTGCCGAACTATTGGAATAATGTGCTAATGTCTGAATACATATTCGAGGCATGCCCAGGACTCCATTAGTAAACTCACTCTTGGCTCCATCGCTCTGCTGGCATGCTATAAGGTGTTTGAATGTGAGTGACAAAATCTGCATGAGATGGCGCCTTTTTATTGAAGGGTTAGCCTTCTAAAACTGGATGTGTGATTTCAAATGTAGTTCTGTTCATTTTTGTGGAGTCTGAGGAGAGTAAGCTAAGACTTGCATGTTTAGGACTATCCGCAAAGTCACCTAGGACGTTTTTATCTGATAGTTCTCTGAACTTCAAGAACACAAACACGTACGCATTAATAAATATTTACACTGAGTTTAAAGTCGTGGGCGCAGCGTTTTGGCTCCAGTATTGACTTCATTAGGCTTGGTAAACCTTCTCACATCCAGTCAAACATTGACATTTCTATACATGGAAAAAAGTGGAAATCAATATGTAATTTTATGAAAAGTTTAGCTACTTTTCTTCTACCTGGTGTTGTTCAGGGTCAGGTAGAAAAGTCCATGAAAGAATGTGTCAACTCCAACCCACTTGTGTTCACAGAACATTCATGTTGTAAGACATCAGGCCCTCTTGATATAAATAGAATGGCCAAATATATCCCAGGTCAAGTAGGGTTCAAGTTTGTGTTCAAAGTCGTTTTAGCTGGGAAATCACCACAGCACTGTTAATAACACTAATTAATAACAGTTTTAAGACTATTTAATTGTTTTGGGAGAAGAGAAGAAGTTTAAATACCCCTTTAAATAAACACTATAATACTGCTATCAACGCTAAACAAAGAGCCAACAGTGTGGCTGTAGACTGGAGTGCCACAGAGAAAGCCTTCAGAGTGATTCTTCATCCCGTGTTCAGGCTGACTCACTTGAGGTGGTGCGACGCTGCTTCCATGTGAATCCTCCATCACCTCATTCTGAGGCTTGGAGAATGCCAAGTGACTCTGTATCTTACAAAATGGAAATGTGGTGAACGAGGAATCAGGCGTTTCTGTGTCTGCTTGGCTCCCATGTCCTGCAGGCGTGCTTAGCTGCATGTTTCTATGCACATTTTTACCGGAATGAAGCCTTTCTTTTACCTATGAATAGGGTGTGTGTGTGTTAGCCTTTCTCGCTGAACCTGTTGTTCCTTCCCCAGAATGCCATGTCCCAGGAGCAGACCTGGAAATCAATCCCACTCTGGAGTCACTGTGCCTCAGTATGACGGAGCATGCCTTAGGGGGTGAGTTCTATCACCGCCCCAGCCAGCCCCACGCAGGACAGCCAAACAACATCTGTAACAATGCACACGCACACACTACGTCTGAACTACGTGTCGCAAAATGAGCGGTGGCTCCTAAGAAGCGATGCATTTACAACGTGTATGCATTATTGAACAGCTGATGTTGGAGCGCCAGAGTTATACAGGAGTTCAAGCATGTGTCGGCGCAGCCAGATCTGTCACTGCGGCCGTGTATGTGTTGCGCTATTCCGTAGGGCGACGTCCAAATCCAATTTAGGCCCGCGTGTAACGAATGAAGGCCCCGTAGATGGACGAGGCTGGCCCCAGGCCCTGTGAGCGATGAGTGTATGTGTGTTGAACTCTTTTTCTCTTCAACCCCCCCCCCCCCCATCCCTCTTCAGATGGAATAGACCGAACATCAACAATATGAAAAACACGGCATAACGAAGAAGGAAAAAACACTTAATTTCATCTTGAGGCCTGCAGTTCCTCGTTTCCCAGCACAAAGATGTACGCTTCAGAAAAACGAAAAGGCAAACCGCTCACTACAAAACGACAAAAAAACTGTATATGTTATGATATTTTTGTACTTTATTATATACAACTAAGTTTATTATAAATGGAATACAGATGAATATTATATTGCAGGAGGGAGGGCGAGGAGGGGGAGAGAGAGAGAGGTGGAGCGAGGATAGGTTAACTGTGGGCACTCTGCCCCGTGTTGTCTGCAGGACTGGGACATGATGTGCAGAGGCCCCGTTTGCTGTGCTCTGACAGGAAATGGTGTATTGGTGCTGTCTTAAAGTTTTTTTTGCCCCCTATTCGTTTTCTCTTCCTTTTTCTCCCAAGAAAACAAAAAAAAGATAGTGTCTCCGAGCAGCATTGTGGTGGAGCTAGGAAAAATAACACATAGCCACAGCCTCTTCCCCACGTGATGTGGATGTTGGAACACCTCCCCCCAACTAAGAGTCAGGCACTTTTACACACACACACACACACACACACACACACACACACACACACACACACACACACACACACACACACACAC
>JAOPJL010000053.1:9604649-9617571 GCA_027123545.1 Trisopterus esmarkii | reverse complement strand
GTGTGTGTGTGTGTGTGTGTGTGTGTGTGTGTGTGTGTGTGTGTGTGTGTGTGTGTGTGTGTGTGTGTGTGCTTACAATGACACAAATATAAAATTTGCCAATGGTTGTGTGTGAATACAAGTACACAACCGCTTTACATGTGTGTTTGTGTCCGCCATGGTGTGTACGTGTGTGGTGTGTGTGTGTGTGTGTGTGTGCTTCCATCCGAGTGTGTGCTTACATCCACGTGTGTCAGTGTAACTCGTAACGCTTCTGGGTACGTGGTTGTTAACCAACCATGATCACAAAGATCACCAAGATGCCAAAGTTTAGCAACGCTACCATTGGCCTTTAACCCTTTCACCTCCAGAGCCCCGACACCCACTCTCTCTCCACCAAGCCCCCCAGCCATCTCTCTGGCCTCCTCTCTGCTTTCTGCTGCTCTCTCAGAGATAAAGGACACTCCACATCGCTCTGTTTCCTTGGGCCAGGCCTCTAAGCCGACTCTCTACGCTTTAATCTTATTACCGGCCCAAGCTGGCTTTGCGAGGGAGGAGACGAGGATACACAGGGAGGAGTCCGCAGGAACATGCAATAATGGCACCATTGTGTTGTTTGATTTTGGCAGACAATGGCATTAGTAGATAGGGCCAGGCTTACCGTAAGCTAGTTGGAAATATGGCCTGCTGAGGAGCAATGAGAAAGCAATGTGGAGTATATATCGAAAGCTTCAAGCTTCATGCATTGCGCTTCCGGTAAATTATGATGGAAATGGGTGGGCAGGATATTCTAGTGGTTATGGGGTTCAACTCCAGGTTCTGGCTTGGCTTTCCAGTGTCAGCAGCGTACCTACAGGCGTCATTGAGCGAGATGCTGAACCCTTAAATGTTCAGCAATGACATGATAATGGCTGAGTCTCTATGCATGATGTTTAATGATGGAAGATACTATGCACGTTTTTAGATTGCCATTAAGGCTTTAATACTGCATGTCAACCGTCTATGTGTGAGAGGATAGAGAAACAATATTCTCTTATGCTTTGATTGCAATGAGTTCTAAATAATAAAGATAAATGATGTGTGTGATACACTTGACTTATTCATGTCTCTGAACACACCAATGGATACACATACAGACATGCACAGACACACAGACACACACACACACAAATACACAAACACACACACTCACACACACCAACACACACACTTACCTGCTCAGTAGGGTGCACTAAATAGATAAAAATTGCCTCTTGAGTCTTGACATCTAAGTGGCCTTTTCTAATGAAAAAGGCTTTCGGGGAAGTCAAGGGAGTGACAGAGGTCATAAGCTATTGTCCAAGTCTCTAAACCAATTAGATGTGAGCACTGTAAACCTTTTTGTTTTCTTCTTACAAAACCCATCTAGCTTTATGGGGGCATCAGTGCAGCTGCTACAGGTTAGTTCACTCACACACACACACACACACACACACACACACACACACACACACACACACACACACACACACACACACACACAAACAAATGATGCCTAATCCGTGGATATATCAGTGAATGGTACCTGTGTATGTCTAAGATAATACACATGACAACAAATGGAGGTAAAACAATAACACATATTTGTCCATTAAAAAGGCATAAAAATACCTTACAAGCTGGTAATGCAGTTGTTATGGTTCCATGTAGAGATGCAACCGACGATTATCTTTTAAAGTCCATTAAATCTGTCTTGAGAAATTCCCATGACAAATATACTCTGAGCCCAATGTGATGTCTTTAATGTTCTTGTCAATTGTCTATTTTCTTTTTCATATGCTTATACTCCTGATATATGTACGCACAAATATACATACAGATAGCCAGGGCACACCAGCAAACGTAATTACAAAAATCAGAAGATGAACCCCTTAGGGGAATAAGACTTGGTTAGCACTCAGAGAGTCATTCATTCAGAGCTTCATCTGAAAGAAGGGTAAAATCTGTTGGAGAATCAAAGGTTGGAATTAGTCGTGTGTTCCAGGTGGACAAGGGTATAATGCAAAGACGCCCTGGCTGTCACAAGTAGATTCCCCATGAGAATAGAATCAGGCTATATAGACGCTGCTTCAATCTAAATTATCCTAAGTAGAATAACTACAGAACTGCAATGAATGCAGAAAAGTAGCTATTGATCGAAGACTAGATTTAACTGGAAAAAAAGATTAAACTTGAAGTGGTCTTTTTATAAGAGAATAGGTGATGGCTATGCATGCTAATTGAACTACAATCTTTATACTCCAAACAGCCAGTAAAATGGGATTTGATGTTCACAGCGGTTTGAAACCTTCTCAGCAGACCAGGGAGGCCTGTCTGTAATTGTATCACGGTAAAGAATCAATCACCAATGTTAATGAATCTTCTCGTGCCATCCTGCTGCCAGTAGGTAGACACAATGTCAGGCCTCAATTGCCAAATAACGTTACAACCAGAAAATCAATTTTCTACATCAGTGTTTTACACGTCAGTGATTTTTTTTTCTCCTAGATGGAAAACCCATTCCAAGCACAAACAACACCCTATAGAAATTGCCCACTGAAGATACGGAGGGATTGCAGACCTGCTCTGTTCGGCGAGGACAATGATGACCACGACTGACAAAAAACATGAGATTACAGTTGTCTTGAAAGACAATTTCACAAAGGGCTAAGCTGCATCCAGTCATTTGGAACATGTTCGGCAGAGCGAGACACTTGTTTCCTCCAATCCGTGTCTTAGTGTGACATTAAATGGAGAGGTAGACCTACATCTATTATTTAGGGTTGGGGAACAAGGAAACAACAATAATGGTGCAATTGCCTAAAACGGAAGAAGGATGGAAAAAGACAACGGTGACATTTGTTTTCACAATTTGGTGTCCATCCCAAGTAAGGCCAGACGGGCTAGAGACCATTATGCAGTGTTATTGGAGAAGAAACGTGTTGTATGCTGTGGGTAGGAAGGTTACAGGAAGTTACATTGGAAAAGCCTTCAAACACACCGAAGGATGCCTCTATGGGCTGAAGTGAATTCTTTGAAATTTGTCAAGACGAATGTGTGAAGAAATCATCTGCACCCCGGGGACCATAAAAATGAGAGTCCTCTATCATTTTCCCCGAGTAAATTCCCCATTTCATCGGTGGACCTCACCTCGCTGTCTGAACTGGAACATGTGTCTGATTCCCAAAGCTATACGCTGCTGAGGGTACCATGGTTACCTGGCTTATCAGGCGCGGGCAGGTGTCTCTGAAGGCAGCCATGTTTGCAAGCTCAATTTGGAGAGTCATCCAACCTCTGGCCTCAAAAAAAAATCACTCTCTGGAAAATTCCCCCCATGCTTCAAAGGAGGTGTATCTTGACATATCTGGGCCCATTACATCATTATCTAATAGACTGTCACAGGAGCACATTTGACAAGGCAATCTATGCCTCTGAGAAGGTGGTTGGGAATGGGTTGCTCGGATATTTTTGCACTTAAAAAGGGGAGATGGTGACTGCCTACTTGTAGCAGGTAAAAAAAGATATATGGATGAAACTACCTTCTTACCTGATCTAAAATAAGCATACTGATTTAGATATTTCATCAGCAGATTGTCAATCATCAGGTTGTTCTAATATGTTATTTATAGATTTTTTTCTGGGAGGAATCAATAATCACGCCAGTTGATGGTTAATGCTAATTAGCTTAGATATCTGGAAACATAAATACAATTCTGCTTATGATTGAACTAAAATAGCATAGGCCTGCTGCATAAGTTCTGGCCCAATTATTTGTTCCAGGTTGTTTGTTTGTTTGTTTGTTGAGTGGATTGAGCAATAGTACATTTTTAACAAATAAATAATTGGATCAGTTGCTAGGGAGAACCAGGTCACACAACCTGCTACACTAATAGTTATAGTGCTCAGAGAGTGATGCAGAAGAGGAAAAGCAGCCAGGACATCACCTAGCCGAGACCACATTCTCAGTCAATTCCAAAGACCCAATTATACTGGGGCTTGACAGTAAAGTTCATAAAATACAATACTGTTTGCTTTACCCATCCCTTTGTCTTCAGCAGTACCACACTAATCCGAGAAACCAAGTGCCTGGGGAATACCTGAGGGAACGCACAGAGTGAGGAACTTCATCCACGGGGATGAATTGATTGTCCGACTGTGGCACCTCAGGGTTCAGGACCCTGGAAGGAAATGGGTTCCCTGGAGCCAATGACTTTCTTGGCTGCCATGGTGGTTGGCGATACCAACCGAGGAGAATTAGCTCCTCAACTTGTTTCAGTCGTTGAATAAATCAGGACGCAGTTCAAGTGCAACACACTCGGGTAAACAACCAGAAAACAGAGTTTATATAGTGGTGAACGACGTCCGAAACAGCCGACGCAATTAAAGCCTCAATCTTCACCACTGAGCTGAGCGTTGCAGCCAAGCAGGCACTATAGAGGCAGAGCATCATTAGGTTTTTATCTTGGATGCTGACAGCAAGTCGGTTGGTGGGAGACATGTCATGTCATACCATTATAGGATTGGCCCTGAGGGACCTTCTATAGCCGCCCACACCAATCCAGAGGCCTCTAAGAGCCTCTGGTTAGACACCATAAGCCTAATTTATAGTCGCTGAGTGTGAGCAGGAGCCAGTGCGAACCAAACATTACGTAATCGAGCATGGTCCATGAGGCGATTTGTTGCTTGTCTGTGCAAAACTAATTTATGGCAACTATGAAAAAAATATTATCACTCTATTTATTGGGAAAGTTCCAAGATATTGTTGAATATCCCAACATTGCTTATGAATTAGAACAAATCTGAACAGTCCAACTGAGGGTCATTACATTGAAGGATATGGATATCTGAGTATGTTATCAGACCAGAACGAGTTTTCCTTTAACGCTGATGTTTTGAACCTCATACATTTTATGTAATAAACTTAATAGATATGAGACTATCAAACTTGGCATCATGATAAAATCATATTTAAATTTCATGACCATACAAAACATTGTTTTGTTAGTGGATAACCAATATTGGTTCATTATTGCCCAGCCCTAACAAAAACACACACACGTGGGGACACACACATCCAACCATACACACACAGACACATACACAAACACAAACACGCACATCCTCCATTAGACCACGCCTCCAAGATAGAAGACGTTGGAGAGACGGTCTTATCCCTCTCTCCAGTCACCAGTAAAAGAAGATGAGGCTTTTAATCCTGCAGAGCAAACTTATCTCCCATCTCTCACGGATGCAATCACCCCTTTACTCCTCCAAATAAAACAATAACCGCAGAAAAATCTGCTCTTCCCCCTTTTCTCTCTCAGGTGACCATCAATCTCTCTCTCTTCTGCCGGGATATCAGCTGCCATTATGAAACTAACCAATCTCCAGGCCCACTGCTCGCCTGCATACCCCCCCTACCCATCCCGTTTCCAACACAACTCCAGAAAGCCCATCGTCTCTTACTCCCCTGGTTCAGGACTCATCCTCCGCCAGCAGACAAGTCGTTTACTTCCGGCAGAGCCCCAAGGTTAAAAAGAGGTAAGACACATTTTCCCAGCACAATGCCTTTCACACAACATTTAACCTTACAAATGAATCTCCCTTTTTGGATTAAGGCAAATGAGGTTTCTGACATGCTGATGCAAGACAGGCCGAGATTGGTCATTCTTAAACAATAAGGGTGCTCTCCCCTTGTCGTCTTTGAAGGGAGTAACTGTGGTGTAAAAAAGTGCCAATTATAAGCGTGACACTGCCTCGCAATTAGCAGAACAAGAACAAGAAGTGATAGATTGCGAAACTCTGCGTGTTTCAACCAGCCATGCCTCATTAGCCCGGGAAGAAGAGCCACATGCGGCAATGGCTGACACATTCAGTAGCCCGGAATTACAGCAGGAGAAACACCACCACCACCTCAGAGTAAATCAAACACCAGTTTGTGGCGTTTGTGCATCTGAGCTGCTCACTGTGTGTGTAGGCACTGGGTGTCTGAAGCCCACGGACCAAGAATGTCTATCGGAGCAAAGGTCTCATTTAAAGCGTGAATGTACCTCATTAGTGTGTGCGCCTTTTTTTTTCCCAGAGCGCACCTGGTCCAGACCATCACGACCCTCGCCTACGCCGGGGGTGCGAATGACACTCTCCCATCGACATGCATCATTTATGGCCACGCTCAGCAGGGGAGAAGCGTATGCTAGTTGGAACACGTTCGCATCCTGGCCACGTGTCTATTATCTCTGATATGGAATCAGATAAGAAACCACGATGTTCAGAAAATCTGTTATATTACTTACTTGCAGGTAAGGTCCAGAAAGAAAAAACAAAAAACCTGCAAGGTCAAAAGGACAAGCTAATTATCCCAAAGAGATGATTGGGCCAGAGTTTGGGGGCTAAGTGTCTTGATGGCTTCATCTCCCTGGTGAGCCCACGCCTGACTAAGTCAGTCTGGCGGAAGCTGACCGCATCATTAGTCAAATGAAAATGGAGGCTGGCTTGGAGACGTGATGGGAAAGGGCTCTTGTCAGAATGCAGTGGCAGCACCTTTTACTGCATCCATGCAGCCAGTCCGCGTTTCATTACGACTCATTGCACTGGGTCTATATTTGGAGTTCCTTGCCATTAAAAACCAGAATTTCACTCACACTGTCACTTGCATGTGACAGTTGTTAGCTAGCCCCAAACGCTTCACTTACTTGTGATTTTTACCACTTTTCTGTCCCCAGGTTGTGCTGAGACAGGCATGCACGCATGCAGTGCAAGCACACACTGCAAGCACACACACACACACGCAAAATGTAAAAGTAAATATGAGCAGCAGCTCAACGCAAATGCCGTTAATGAGGTAAAGTATTGACTGTATCAGTCAGGTGTAGGTCTGCCTGCAGGGAGCATGCTATAATTGCCTGGAAGCTAGCTGGGCATTACCCTTGCTAATGATTCATGCTGAAAGAATACACTTACAGTGCTCAAACTATTCAATCCTACATATTTATATATAAGAAATCTGTTACAAAACACTTTTAAACTTAAAATAGATTGGGTTTTCATAGCATATTTGTAACTGTAATGTTCAGTATATATGTGCTGTTTTGTACAATTACAATGACAATTACTATTACAAAATATAGTATATTTGCATTATATTAACTTTCTACTTTGATATAAAGGTTTACAGAAAAATCTTCTCTACAAGTAGGTAGGTATTAATGTGAATAACCCATTAATCATTGAGATACATATATTATAGTACAGTATTGTTTTCCTAACAAAATGTCAATGCTTTTTAGAGTGTGTGTGTGTGTGTGCGTGCGTGCGTGCGTGCGTGCGTGCGTGTGTGTTTGTGCACATGCCAGGGTGAATGCGTGCGTGCATTCTGTCCAGTCCACTATTCACGTCCCTACTGATATCTGGTAAAATGTCACATGACAGAAGAGTCGAGTGGATTCTGTCAAGTCTCAGTTATTGGCTGGCTTTGACACAGAATACTGGGCCTTCATAAAATTGTGCAATCTGTAAGTCGATTCAACAACAGATGCCCATCCCTGTACAATAGGACTCCAACCGTTATTACATGGCCAATACAGGTGAATTGGTGATGGATTTACACCGTTTATCCATCAATTGCATCTGGTATTTGTGACTATTATTTGTTACCGTCATCAAAAATCGAATAAATAATTAAACTTTGCCTCAATTCAAATGACCTACTTTCTGTTTTTGCATCATTTCAGATTTGTATGCAGTATATACATACCTGTATATAAACTGGATCCATAAATAATATTTATTGTATATAGAATATTGTACGCCAAGATTATTCACTCTCCCTTGTTAGCCGCTTTGGATAAGTGTCTCCCAAATATAACGCAAATGTAATGTAAACCATTTTGGTTGAAGTAAAAAATCAATACGTAAACCATCACAGTGAGTTGGACAAAGTGGGTTCGAAGCCAGCAGAACAGAGATTTCTACTACCGCTAACATTACACCTGTAGGCACAAAATGAAGCTTGAAAGATTTTTAAATTAGTTTATAAGAGCAGAAGAAACTCAATGACAGCCATGCTACCAACGGCAAGACATCCATATTTTCTCTGTAAGTTTTGTACTTTTTAAGGCCAATTAATTACACTTCAGGAGAAGTAATAATTAATGTCATTCAGAAACTCCCTGACACCGTCATGGAAGGATGAAGGATGAGAAATAGTATAGTAGTCCTTTTTCAGGGAAAAGCCCATTATTAGTATTGCGCATACCCAAGAAAATTGAAAAACGGAAGAACGTGGAATTCATAATTGCCAAAGAAGATAAAGGCAGCATAAAATAATGCTTAATTTTGTGCTTTTTGTTGATTATTCTCCTCTGACCAGAGGGGCCTTCGCAGCCTTGATATTTCCACAAACCTGCTCAATTTGAACAAAACTAATGAACAATTTGAACGGTCATTAGCTTCGTAACAGAAAAGAATGCATAACGCTTAACACCCACAGCAATCTCTTAGAAAGTAATTGCAACCGGTGAATGTGGAAGCTCATTTGCTTTGCAAGCGAATAGGCAATGTATCCTTAGAAACAGCAGCTTGTTTGCCTGTCATACTGACTTCTTTATTTGCTGTATGGAAACCATGTGACATTTGTGTTGACCTAGTTCTACCTAAGAATTGATACATTCAGCGTTTTTCAAAATAGATATATGTGCCTTCTACCTTGGCACTTATTATTCTCTAAAGGTAGAAGAAGAAAATTCAGGTTTCCCACCTAATACAACTAAAATGAACCAAGCATTCACTACTGAATCAAATCAAAGTGTTAAATCTCCAGTTGTATGGATGTAGGCAGAAGCATCTTCATCTAAGTCTGTTAGCATGCACAGTGGTGTGTCAACACAGAATATAAAATTGTGGATTTGTTCATTTGTGGGTGCTGTTGGCCAAAACAACCAAGCTAGAGTGGTTTGCATGCACCTAGTTGTGTTGGAATAAAACCAAGATACAGCTATGGGAGCTGCTTCCACTGGTTGGAATATAATGGATGTCAATTGTTTGCCAACTGCCCAGTTTGCGATGGCACATCCAACACGAGAGGGGATGAGTTGAACAATGATACTGGCTCATTTACATCTTGACATAGACAATGACAACAATTAACCTGGGGTCTTAGCGAACCAGCCAAATCCTTTATGTCCACTCTACTGGGAAAAAACCTGTAATGGAAGTTGATTAGGATCATAATTCAATATTCTTTTACTACGTGGCACTCAAATGGTATTTGCTCTGTATGTATGGCGACTAGAGTGGATAATCACAGAAACAAGGTACTACTGAGTACCGAGTATGTTAAAACACACACACACACACACACACACACACACACACACAAAGCCAAACAGCGGGAAGGAATCAAGTCTTTGTCACTAAATGGTCACGTTTTAATCTCTACAGACAAGACAACTGGCACGGTGTGTGTAATTTGTCCTTGTGCGTGGTAACAACAGTGAGGCACATCAGTGGATTACAATAACCCTTTTGATTTAGGCAGCAGGTGAGATTAGCCTCCACAATGCTCTTGTTGTTGCACCTCTCTGCAGCTCAACACAACCAAACACACATTGTATACTTGTATTGGTTAATCACACAAAAAAATTGGGAATTACAGAACTTATAACTCAAGATTGTTTGTGTGAGCTCTGCTCAGTGGTTACAGACTATATACATTTCCAAGTTTTCCATTCACACTTTCTTTTAATCTTTAATTGGATTTGCTGAACTTATAATACTAACAATGTAATAAATACTCCTACTGTAAAGGCCTGTAAAAGTTTGAAGTATGGAACATATCATGCAGTATAATGCACCAGACTTTTCCAAAACCAGTTTGTAATGGTTGCAATGCCCTGTTGGGAAAACTGTTCCGCCTTCAACTAAGAACTTTGAAGAGAAATAATGAACATATTTCTTAATCTATGATGATGGTAAAATACCACCAAGTTTGAGGGAGTACCACTCTTTCTGTCAGCTCGATAACTGAACATTAAACCAAATAAGAGTAAGTCAAACACTAGCTTTTATATAATGTGAATGATAATATCATACAGTAGGACGTTGACCGCTTATGAAGACGGCTATGGAGTTTGACTCCAGGCTGCCAAAGGCACTGGGTTTGATCCCCAGTGTACCTGCTGCTGGATGAATGTGTCAAAGTGTGTTAAAAATGTGAAAACAATCCAACAAAACATTCTGAAATAAGAAAAGAGGAGCATAAGACTGATACACCTCCGACAGGTTTGCTGCTCAGCTCTCGTATGCTATATATAGCATCCACATGGGATGTGATTATTAAACTGGCTAAGCTAATTAGCTACGGGTCTTCTCTAGTGAATGTGCCAGTCAGCTGCTGCTAACTTTGCCTCATAAGTGCCAGACCTGTCTGAATATGACAGGCAGTCAGCACTAAACTTTACCCCACTCACCAGGTGTTCTTATAAAAATAATATAACCATTCCTTAAGTCATGTAGGCCTACACATTCGCTCAATTCACAAGTGGTGTTCCACCCTTGAGTGATTTCAATTGTTGCCTTGTCTTAGGTGCATACATTACAGTGGGTTGTTGCAGGGAAAAACCCTGAATTGAGCAGACAGGATCAGTCGGACAGGCTTGACAAGGACAACACGACATATGACCGCTTAATATATAATGAGAGCAACTGTTTATTTCGCTCAAAGCGTCGTCTTCAGCCTCATTCATGGTCCCTGCATCACTTGGCCTACTAGTGGCATGGCCATATAAAACAACAACGGTATACAGAAAGGGGTTAAGCAGTCTAAAGGTTAAGTAGCCAACTCACACGTTAACAACAAGTTTAAAGACTAAACATAGCATACAGCAGGCCGACATTTAGGACATAAGCTGTGACTGCCAGGAACCACACTTAAAAAAAAAAAAAAAAAAAAACTTGATGAGAAAGTAACCACTGTAGAGAGAGAGCAGCCACACACTCACTCATTTAAAAACTGTACAAACAAAAGTGCACCAACGACGGTCAACGTGTCCCACCCAAGAGTTCCCCCTCCGCCACCAACCTGTGTGCCGGACCAGCTCACCTAGAAGCATCCACGCCAGCGCCAGCACGGTGTGAAACGTCCTCTTCACCTCCATGGCCCCACATCCACCGGCGGCTCCGGAGCAGAAGACGGTCGGTAGACGGTCGGTCCTCCGGTCCCCCGGTCCTCCGGTCCCCCGGTCCTCCGGTCCCCCGGTCCTCCGGTCCCCCGGTCCTCCGGTCCCTCGGTCCTCCGGTCCCCCGGTCCCCCGGTCCTCCGGTCCTCCGCGCGCTGAGCTCACCGACAGGCACGCGGCTGTTTCAGCACTACTTAAGACAGGTCGGTCATCGTCGGTGAACTAAACGTCTCTGCCTTCTTCTACCGGCGGTCCTGCCCGGTCACCGGGTGACATTTCGCAGCGGTGGTTTTCTTTTAGTAGCAGAGCTCTTTTACGACCATGACGAGCGCCAGACTGTTTTTCCTGAAGGTTTCCATGGTTTCCGAGGGGTTCAAACCAGCGGAGCGACACTTTCTTTTTACCTACTGCCCGTTCCGCCACCGGCGTGCCGCGCGCTCCAGAGCAGCGCGCCCCCCCCGCGCTCCGCTGGTCCACCTGCTCGTGCTCGCGAGCGCCCCCTAGCCCTGATGACCGGGGGCTCCCCGCGCAGGAGGAGAGCGGCCACCACACAAGAACCGGGAACGAGTAAAACCTTGCGTTGATTACACAGCATAGCCGCATAGGTTACTTCATGTGAGTGTATGCTCACCTAATGTGTGCGTGAATGAGTGTGTGCTCACTTAATGTATGCGTGAATGAGTGTGTATTAACCGTGCGGATGATTCTTTAGTCTTGGCAAGGTCAGGTTTTGTGACGTTTATGCATTCAGGCTGCGAACATATTATAACCTTTCTGTATAGGTCCATGATTAAAACACTGAACATGACTTGCATTGGCTACGTGCACATGCTGAAATATGCAATAGGTGCTGCTACTGACATGCAATGCAGTAAGGTGCATATATAAAACAATGCAAGTTTCAGACTAACTTAGAGACAAAGATACATTTTATAAACAATGAAAACACATTATATAAACCATATAATACAATCCAGATTAAGAATTAAATATGAAGAAGAATAGTTGTCAAATTCTATAAAACAACAAAAATGGTATGCTGTATAGGCATAAAACACATTTATTATACCAAAGTAGTGCAGAGGCAATTATTACTCCTTGATATATATTGAGAAGTAGCCTATATTTCAAGACAGCAGAATGAAGTGATCAGGCTCCAATCCCCAGACAGCAGTGAATAACAACCACTGTGTCTCCTCTTCACATCGTAGGCTAATGCAGCTCTGACAGCAGGTAGGCCCTCATAAATGGGTTGTCAGGTGAAATATTCATGGCGTCCCGGGCAGGGTATTGTTTTAGTAATGGCATGCGACGGATGTAATACAGCATATTGCATTTTCTTGCGGTTCTGCAGTTTTTTTCTTAAGTACGTCGGTTGACCTTGATTTCAACTATGCCCCCACCACAAAAACATTGGTTGGTGTGTTTGCTCATTCAAAACTGACTGGAATCTTATTTTTTTTTCATTAAAGTGGTTCTTATAATCAATCATCTCAAATGGTGTGTGAGGATTATTTGTCTGAATCAAAGGTGTACTCAATGTAGCCCTTCAATAACTACAGGCCTACAGTCTGCAGGAGGCTACCAGCAGAGCCCTTTTCCGTTGTCCATTAAAAGGCAAAGATCAGAACTAATATCTATTCTTAACTATTTAAGCGTTGTCCATCTCCACCCATGTTAAAGGCACCCAGTGCAACTTTCGAGGCAAAAATGAACATTCAATTTCTAGTTTTTTTTACACGTAGTATATT
>JAOPJL010000053.1:9530483-9541792 GCA_027123545.1 Trisopterus esmarkii | reverse complement strand
GTGTGTGTGTGTGTGTGTGTGTGTGTGTGTGTGTGTGTGTGTGTGTGTGTGTGTGTGTGTGTGTGTGTGTGTATGTCTTTTGACAACCATTACATTGTTTGATCTCAAGATTACCAACTGGGACAATCCATAAACGGAATGCTCCCTATGCGCCCCACAATGAGATTATTAACATGAGCACAATAATCTATTCGAAATGGGCTTGGGAGCTGTATTTATTGATTTTAATTTCAAAGAAAGATGAACCTGGCCCTTGTTTTGTTTCAGTAAATAAGAGGACAAATGTTCCATTAGGCAAACACTTTTCCTGTGTTGCTTTTCTTTATTTGCAACCCGATAGTTTATGGTTTTTAGTGTATCTGTGCTGTCCCCGGTGTCCAGCTACGTGACAGGGAGAGGGGTGAGGACGGATTTAGGAAATGAGTAAAGCATGTTTACCATTGAAACAAAGCAATAGATCAACAAACCGCTATCTAACGGACAGATTTCATTTCCCGAGGGGGTTACTGCGTCAAAGATGACTATGCCAGTGGACCAACCCAGTGACTGTATCCTTCCATCTGCGGCGGCAGAGATTAATGCGTGACCATCTGATAATCCTGGACCAGGCCGATGTGTTTTTCCCTGATAGAAAGGCACCGCCTAGTGGTCATATATAGGTCCTACATTATTATTTAAACTCATGGAAATGTATGGCCAAAAGTGAATGTCCAAGGTCAGGCAGTCCTATGCTCTCCCTGGAGGTTTAAATGTTCCCAGTGTTATGATTGGTTTAATATTTATGTATAAAAATAAAGTTATAAAACCCATTAGTAAATGCAATTAAAATATAATCCCAGGTCACAATTTAATTATCATTTAAATTCTAAACGACCGTGATGATATGATCATAGGCCTACGCCTCGTTTGAACAGTATCGCTTTATTTAAAAAATAAAATGGCTGTGATAGCTCATTGGGAAGAAGACATAATGCACCACCGTCTATTTGCTATTTAGTCATAAGACACTTGACATTAAAAGTTACATTGAATTCAAATTCATACTTTAATGATCAGCTATGCTTACAGATGATGGATATGAGGATCTGACAGCCCGGTGCGGCGCCAGGCCACCACGCCAGCCCGTTCTCCTGTTCATGATAACTCAGGTTCTTACTAACTTTTCTAAATAAAAAAAAGAAGACACGAATTCACCATTAATTGTTTGGGGTAAATTAACAATTTATGTTTGTTTCGCTATTTTTCAGTTTTTCTATTGTCATCGACTTTTCAGCTTAACGGGTGATGTATTTCATAAAAATAAATTCTGCACATGTCCATCAAAGGTAGGCCTACATTTTTATTTTTGCTTTCACAAACATATCAAATTGAAATAAGCTAATTAATCGTGTGCAGCTCCTGCGTGGTGGAGGCCTAGTGCACATCATCCGCCTAGCTGGAGGGGCCGCGCGGCGCGGTGAATCGAAAGCCATGTGTCATCACTATCATAGGGGACTTGCACAGCGCTTTAACAATTTTGTATTTTCAGCAAATTCCCTAAAAAACAAAACTGATCCCCTGTGATTGGCTGGGGCCCTGTGCGTGCCCCCCTTTGTCCCGGCAGGCTGTGTGTTCGCCCTGTTTCCTATGCCCAAACAAAACTTCTCCACCAGCCCGAGGCAATACCGCGCTCCGCCGTGCGCTCACGACCCACGTCATTTAGGAGATTCTCACGTTTACCGTGAGATAACGAAATAAGGTAGACGGTCATTTTATGATTTGACATGTGTGTCAAATTCTTGTGTGTGTCATCAATTTTGGAAAGAACATGTGTCATTTTTTTAAATGATTATTTTATTAAATTTTTAACTCATTTAGGGGCCTAATGTGACCAACTGTTGGTTGTGCAATCCCCTCGCCTTCTACTTTGCCCCATCTAAACAGATAGGCCTATAGTTTGTTCTCTTTTTAATTCACGTCCTTCTATCATTGACTCGTGTTGTGGCAGGATGTACAGCTTCATGGGTGGAGGGCTGTTCTGTGCCGGCGTGGGGAACATACTCCTAATGGTCTCCACGGCAACCGACTACTGGATGCAGTACCGTCACTCCAACAACTACATGCACCAGGGCCTCTGGCGATACTGTGTGCCCGGGAAATGCATGACACACACAGACAGCATCGGTAAGGAAGAGTGTGGCTGACTACAAGTGCTAGGGGAGGCAAGTGGCTCAGGAAGTAGAGTGGGTTGGCTCGTGACCGGAAGGTTGCTGGTTCGACCCCCGGCTCCTTGTAGCCGAGTGTCAAGGTGTACCTGAGCAAGACATATCACCCTAACCCTGGCTCCTCTGGAGAGAGAGGTGTGGGGTCCCCTGTCTGTATATCCTATAGAAAGGAAGCATGATGGCAACCCACCATGACTCCCGAGGAGGCTCGACTTTCTTCTCTAGAAGTACTATCAATAAATCCCTTGGCTTGTCCTTCCCAGAGTACTGTGTTCAGACCAGGCTTGGAGTGTCAAAACCAGTCCAAACCAGTGCCGTGGGGAGGTGATACCACGGAGAAGGACTATAACTGAAGATAGAATTCAAAATGATTTCACATATCGCCATCCGAATGCTTACACGCACTCACTCTGCTGTCTTTCTTATACTCGTATTACCCCTCCATGAGTCTCCTAGCGGTCATGTCAGCACCATCTTGGTTCTAAATGACGGAGCTGAATGCGGGATTCGGACCCCAGCATCAGTCATCACCCTGCAGAGTGGTTAGAACCAAGAACCAAGATGGTTAGAACCAGGGGAATACGGCCGAAAGTGTAGTAGGCCGAATGACAGCCATGACCTCTCCCTGTGCTGCTCCCCTCCCACAGCTTACTGGGATGCTACCAGAGCCTTCATGATCCTCTCCGTGCTGGCGTGTTTCATCGGCCTGGTCATCGGCGTCATGGCCTTCATCCACTACTCCTCGTTCGACGGATTTGACAAGACCTTTGCAGCTGGCATCTTCTTCTTCATCTCATGTAAGCGGTGAATCACCGACACTCGTCCATCAAATAGTGTACCTCTCGGAACCGTAGACAGTGTCGTTGATGCTGACGCTGTGGACCTTGTTCGCAGGCTTCTTTGTACTGCTGGCGATGGCTGTATACACAGGGGTTACGGTGAACTACTTTGGGAAACGCTATGGAAACTGGCGATTTTCCTGGTCCTACATTATGGGCTGGGTGGCCGTGGTACTCACTTTCTTCTCAGGTGTGTATGACAATTTGCCGCTCTTGATCACTAGGAGGTGCTATGACCCAATGTTCTTGTTTGGTTGCCATTCAAATTTGTATCAGTGTTGATTGTCTGTGTTATGTCATTACTTTTTATGTTAATCCTGTTATATGATTATTCTCAGGTATCTTCTACATGTGTGCCTACCGAATGCATGAATGCCCAAGGAACTCCAACTCACGCTGAGCTGTCCCAAGACATTTCACCATTCCTTCACTGGTCTTTTAAATTATGACTTTAGGAGGAAGCATTTTCTTCTTGGACACACATGATTTGCTGTAATCTCGACCACTTAGAAATATGCTAAATAAATGAGAATAATAAAATATAATGGTTTGTCATCATTTTGGAAAAATAGTGGTATCACCAAATGTTAAAACAGACTGTAAAATCTGTGTTTGGTATCGGTCTTGTAACAGGAAACATGTTTGTGATGTCATCAAGGTCAAAGGTCACATAAATTATACAAATTCTGTAACTTAAGTTGAAGTGATGGAGAGAACACCATTTCCCGATTGGCTTACAAGAAATACAAAACAACATTTTAGACACCAGGACACTCCGTGAGTCATTGGATTCGGCTTTGAATTAGTTCACATGTCCAGATCATGAACTTTTATAAGGGCAATTTTGCATCCATTCTGTGCTTTTGTCTTGACATATCCCAACTGTCTTTGGTTACATCCAAGGCTCAGCCGACACAAAGCAGAACATAGCCTCTGAGCCTTGTCTGGGTGAGGCTCAGGGTACACCCTTTGTTGTGGAAGTGCAATGAATGGAATCAAGGGAATGTTAAGAAAAGGTTAAAGTTGGCCCTGTGTTCAACTCTTTGTGGTTCGACTAAACAAAGGATTACATGGAAGAAGACACTACAGTTCGAGACACAAACACAACACAAGTCATTTCATCGAACGACCACTGGGGGCAGTGTGGCCAGCATGAATGGGACCAATTGTAATGTCGGGGAGCCACATCTGCATATATTTAACTATAAATAATTTGTTAAACTATAAATTGAGGCCATATCAGACACATACAAAACTATAAAACATTATAAATGATTATTAGTATTACTAACCCTATCTTTAACAAATATTTGTTATTTGCATATAAATGCGTGGCTTTTGGGATCTAACATTGTTGTATCGATGAATTTTGATTTCCCTTTTGTTTTCCTTCGGCACTTATGATTTATTTTATTTATTGTATTTAATTATATTCCCATTATTTATTGTTGTTCTGGATATCTGAGCAAACTTCTCCTTGATTTAAACGCAGCAACCTCTCCATATAGTGTTTGTTTTTGTGTCTACGACCAGGTCATGGTCAGCCATGTTATTGGATGAATTAGATCTACGACATTATGGTAAAATTATGCATTTGCATTGTGTACTGCGGTGTGTGTTCTAGTGGCATGTGGCTCAGGCGGTAGAACGGGTTGGCTGGTCACCGGAAGGTTGCTAGTGTCGAGGAGTCCCTGATTCTGAGCAAGCCACCCACCCTAACTGCTCCCGACAAGCTGTTTGTTGCCCTGCGTCGTTGACACCACCATCAGTGTGTGAATGTGTGCATGAATGGCGCAATGTTAGGCGCTATAACAAACAACTTTGCACATGCTAAGTGACCCTATGGGCCCTCACGTGACAGTAGTTTTTGCGCCTTTCATTGTTCTCTTTTACCACTGAACATGTCTGGAGGCATGACTAATGACTAATTAAAGTATAAACATATACATAGAACATAAATACATACACACATATAACTTGGACAACCAGAGTTCATTCACCTCAGCGGTTTGGAGGAGGCTAACACAGCTAGGATTATTCAGGGGATGACAGTTAACGAGTAGAAGGGAGGAACCGAGTAAGACTTGAGCTGTCAAACAGAACACAGGTGAGTCAGACACACTTGAGCAAACATGGATGCTTCATTGGTTTTCAAACTGTGGTAGGCCTACACGTTCCAACAAAAGTAATATAATTGATATAAAAACATTATAATATCAAAATACTAGTACGAATGGAAATACATCAACCATAAGATCGTTAAAATAGGGTTTAAAATAAGTTTAGCCATTCCTGTAATTTTTTGGTTCCAATATCAGTTTTTTATTGGATTGTAGCGCACACAAACATCCACAATTACAAGCTAAACTGACGGCCAGATATAAGCACTAAAATGAGGAATGGTTCGCATCTCAAATGTTATCTCACAACCAAACACTTACTGAAAGATAAACCAATTGATTTTTCCTAAGAAAACGTGTGTCGGATTGAAGCAGTCAAAGGCCATGATTCAACAGTCAGGAATAACTTCATTGCGCACCGCAATGTCTTGCTCTGACAACAGTTCAGCCAATATTTCGCAGTAACGGCCGAAGAGAACAACTGGATGAGATACTCGTTCAGCGTCCAAACCTCTGCCATGCCAGGGGACTCCACTGTTGGTGAGCAAGAGAGCAGAATTGTCATGCAACGAAACATTGAAGTCTGCTTTCAGAAGTCGGTCATTGTTGTGACTTTTGGAAACAGCAATACTGTACAGTCTGTTACATTAGTGCTTTCTAATTTTCTAGTGTCTTTTCAGCTAGAATGCAATTGTAGTAGTAATAAGGTAACACTGATATTTGATAGGACAACTGGAATCTTTCCTTAGGGTATCAATAATCATAATAATGAAAAGATCCTTTCATTATTTTGCACAAAAGAGCCAAGGGAGCAACAATGAGATGTTTATCACTGGATTTAAAATCACAAAAGTGAAATGGTGTCATCAGAGGATTTACAAATCGGATTAATATCTCGGTCTAATGGCAGACTGCGCAGGTCTGGATGAACATGGCGTCTCACTATCTCTCACTTCATATTTGTTTCTACCAATCATGTTGCTGGATGCAGGGATCTGTAATTGTGTAATATGATTGTTGATAGAAAATCAACTCGGCCAGAACGAGTAAACTCATTAAAATAGTCTTAAGGTTTCAAATCAACAACCTATCAAGATTGGCAAGCGTAGCAACACATTCATAAAAATCCCTGTCCGAAAGCTTCATTCACTTGTGCAAATAAGTTTTAACAGGAACAGGAAATAAGGCGTTACTCCGCCCCTTTCGTTTTTTCTTTTTTTTAATACAAATATCACAGCCGATAATCAGCTAGAGGTGCTGCCCCCATGACCTGACCCCGGATAAGTGGTTGAAGATGAGGGAGAGGGAGTGAGAGCATCCAACAATCAGTCTGCAAAAAAGAACAATTCAATGCGTATAATAAAAAAACATTGTGTAACATTGTGAAGTTAAAACAGTTTGATTTTGATTCACAAGCTCAAATCCTTTGAACTGCACTTTTTATTTGGTCTAGCCAATCCAATTTGTTTGGGGGGGGGGGGGCATATGTAACCCCGCCCCCCTTTACCGGCCAAACATTAATATACATTGCTTTATGACAGAGTTATTTCTTATTTCTGGACTGCATCATAACACAAACTGTTAAGTCTATTTTGAATTGTTACAATTCTTGAATTCACTTAGTTAGAAATCAAATGTTTGTGTCATAGAATTATGTGTTAAAGATAAAACTGTTTTGTTAAGTCATATTCAGTCTTCTTCTCAGTGTTGTTTAAAAGGCTCTAATATTTTTGGCATTTGAAAATTCTGTAAGACAAACAGCTCAGGTTACTCTATTGTCTATGATCATCCCACTCACACCCTTCTGCTCCTCTGTGGCACATATAAATGGATGGACAATGCAACTGATATGGTATCAAGAAGTAGCAGAAGAATATCAGGTAAGTCAACTGGTTGCGAGTGACTGTGTGCAAATGTTGAGCTTTTTTAATCTATTTAAATACGTCTAAGTTTAACTATTTCTGGTTTTATTATATTGCTTTATATTTTTTTGCTTTCAGGCTGCTACTTTTACTTGCATTTGGACCAAGCATCATTTGATTATGTGTCAGTTTAGTTCTTTAAAATCCCTACAGATAAGGATTGGTTTATATGTTATTTTATTTTTAATTACGAGCAATGATTACATTTTCCTCTTTTGAACCCCAATTGGGCAGGAATTAACAGATCCACATTTGATCCCAAACTTCTGTTAATGGTTGAATGCTAAATTGTCTACCATAGAGGGAAATGTTAAATAAAACACATCTCCGTAATGTTTTTTTTCAGATCATTGTTTAACATGTTATTATTTACATTAAACTGATCAAATTCGAATGTAAGTAGGCCTATATTGTTTATTAGGAGCCCGTCTCTCTTTTTTCTTTATTTCCTCGCTGTCTAGAACAATGTGGCTGTTTATCCTTGTGCTCCAGCTTTGGTTAGTGGACGCACAGGAACCTCTGGATCAAGGGTCAGTGTGTTTTGGTAACCCTACATACAGAGCTCCAGGTTTGTAGTAGTCTCCATCCTTGAACAAACATTGATTACAGAATGCATAATAACATCAAGTGTATTCCTATTCATGTTTTTCAATTACTTTATTTTGCTTACTAGAAAATGACGACATATTGGTGAACTGCAACCCAGAATACATGGAGTTGAGCATCTTTATCTGCCCCATTTACGAATCTCTTTATGACGATTCTAACATGGCTCTGAATGGAGAGTTTGACAACGATGCGTGCAGGGGGACACCAGACTGGGAGGTCAACCCGCCTGTACTGAGATTCAGAGTCTCCATGAATGAAAGTGAAGAAAGTTACTGCAATTGCGTAACCGAGGTACTCGGATAGGACCGTTTGATGCCTGTTCCACATTGAGAACATAAATAAATAGAAAAAATAGAACAGTCTTCAATTATGACGTGAGGCCGATGTCTTAGAAAAGTGTGTCAACCAGAGTATGAAAAATATGTCATTATCCTGTGTTATCATAATTTAAATTACACCTTTTAAATAAAAAGGTGAAATTGGACTTAACCATTTCTGTTGACAGGTAACCAGTGAGGTCGGTACAGGTGTGTTTTCCGACTTCTCAAATATCCAACATATAAAAGTCAGTGGATTCGTCGCTTCCCGTGACCCTGCTGCTGGTGTCATCACTTATCGCAAGCAGATAAAATACAATTTTCTTTGCAAATACCCCTTGCAATATTTTGTGAACCACACAGAAGTTGCAGTGTAAGTAGTCCTACACCGACGACCCAACCAACTTTATACGCTTTTATTCCCTCATTCTTTTTTTTTTGTCATTTATGTTAATTGTGTGCCATTACAAATGCATATTGTAATGTAATATCACTGCTATGAGTTCTCTTATAAATCTATGCATGTATCTGTGTCTATTATTTATAGATTGGGTGTGAGTTATGCCGTTAATGAGAATAACGGTAGTTTCATCAGCACTCTGGATTTGGCACTTTACAACGTAAGTTTTGCTCTGGCTTTTCGGCTCAGTATTCCTGTCAAGGACAAAACCCTTTTTGTGTTCAAAGCAGATTTGATAGCCTGATAGCATTACTTCTTTTTCTATGGAATAGGATGAAACCTACACCACTCCCTTAGTTGTTCCAACTTCGGGGATAACCCTGAAGACCAGGATTTATGTGATTGTTAGGGCGACAAATTTAACAGAAAGGTAATTCAGGGATGGTGCCATCCCTAACATTAAAGCTAGATAGATACTTTTGCGATTCATGATTGTCTGTACTTCCTTCCTTCTTCCTAAGGTTTAATGTGCTACTCGACCGATGTTTTGCAACTACCACTGACTCACCCTACAACAACACCTTTTATGATCTTTTCGTAGGGTGAGTCTCCATATCGTATATTTTTATTTCAAACTTCATTGTTCCTCTTGGTCAGTGTTTCCCAAACTTTTTCTATCAAAGCACCAAATTTAACCTCAACATTCAACTCATTTGTTATCAAAGACTTGACAATTTCTAAAAACGTTACCTGGTTGTACAGCCAGAACACCTTTAGTCAGTGTGCGAATTAAGGGGGAGCAGGGGAGCTATAGCTGCCCTGGTGGTGAAATGAGCTCCCCTGGAAACATGGTTTGTGAAATTTTAGGGGAGCTCTAAAATATTGATATGATAGCCAAATAAATGCTACTTTGGGCATGGTTTTTCTCAAAGGTGTAAAATAAGTGAAATAAAATTATACTTTGAGTTTATGATTCATGAAAAAAACGTAGCCTAATGCTTGTTATTACCGCGCTAGAGGTGCGATAATGTGTTGGGGCGCTGCCTGCAGCCCCACTACCCAAGTCACATGAGCTGTTACATGCTTAAAAGACTGTCACCTGCGCGCCTGTAATGTATTATGTAGTGTATGTGGCGTTGCGTCTCTCCAGGCAGTGAGAGGATTGTGTTGTGTTATAGCTATATTATTAATAATAATGGCATATTGTTCATGGTTAGGCTGCCGCTATAGGCTGGCTGCTCTTATCGCGTTAGTCGATTAGTTGATTTAACAGTCAAACGTGGTCAAACATGTTTTTTTATCATGTGGTTTGAAACGGCCACGCCTCCATGTGGACAAAATATGTACTGCAGATGCAACCAATCAAAGACTTGGCCAATGTTTTTGGCAACTCAATTCAAATCCTTTGTGATCCATCTGTGTGGTTGCGACCAAGAATTTGGAAAACGCTGCTCTATGTCAGCCATAGTGCTTATGTTCTATTCCTCCCAATGACCAATCCCAAGACTTGTATGCTCTTTCTCATCCAAGATGTAATAAGGATGGACAAACATTGGTGGGAGAGAACGGCGATGGTCAGGAGGCATTCTTCTCCTTTGAGGCGTTCCGATTTGTGGAACACAGTAATTATACTGTCTCCAGGTTCTACCTCCACTGTGTCACCAGGCTTTGTGAGGTGGAAAACTGCCCCGATTTTATCAAAGTAAGTAGCACAGTAACAATCAGATCGACGGATAGATCAAACATAGGCCTACACAGACAGACAAACATCAGACAGAGACATACAGATATAACGACGGCATCAGACAGCATACACAGGCATATCCCGCAGACAGATTGAAAGATAGACAGACAGACCTGAAATCCCCCATAATGTTATATGAATGTGTTTTTTTTAGAAGTGTGAGGGAGAGGAAGAGACCAGGTCAGGGGGGGATTCCGCTGACGACCCGCCGCCAGCGGTAGTCAGCTCTCCCGCTATCCTGGTGGCGCAGTATAACAGTGAGTCCCCAAGTTGTGTTGTTCAGTGCAAAGACATCTCTCTGGCGTCATTCAGTGCGGACATCGATTAAAAATGTATCATGATTATTAAACTCCTAATGTATGCGGTGCATACATCCGCCCCCCCTCCCCCCCTTCCACCCAGCAGGGTGGCAGCCGGAGGAAATTATTGGGTGTGGCAAAAGTGGATAATCCTATAGAGCAAATATTAATATATTAATATACAGTCATGCACAAATGATTCAAACACAATGTCCTCCTCCTGTGTGTGTCTCAGAGTCCCCAGCTCTTCGGGCACAGAACAATGCAAAGAGAAACACTGCAGTTGGATTAGGGATTGCTGGTGGTCTCCTGGCTGTTCTCGCCTTCTCCGTTGCCCTGATCCTCAGAAGAAGGAAGAATAAGAAATAGACGCTTACATCTGTTTCAACATTTCCGCTTCTGTTCTCTTTCTGTGTCGTTCTCATATAACGGATGTGTCTTTCCATCCATAATATCATACAGCTAGTAAAACAGTGAACACTGAGAGAAATGGAGATTAATATGATTTTATTAAATATTTTGTTGTTGCACTATACAGACTTAGGCCGTTATGGAGGCATACCAGGAAACAATCATTAACATACAAATATAGTAGATAAAAACTGAGTTGTGTGTGAGAAAAAAACCCATATATTTTTTATTACTGCTGTTTTTAAATGCATTGATGATGGGGATTCAAATAATGACAATCAAATAAAGTTTTTTGCTCTGATTTGATGATAGCGTTTGATCAATTGCCATAATGCTCCACTGTGTTGTGATATATCTATTAGTATATCTATTAGCCTGAAATAAGCCCAAACAATGACTCCAATTGGGCCAATTGAGCATTTTCTATTTACATATAACTGCATG
>JAOPJL010000053.1:9515589-9530383 GCA_027123545.1 Trisopterus esmarkii | reverse complement strand
ATCACAAGTGTATAGGTATATATATATATATATATATATATATATATATGTATGTATAATATCAATTTAAACTCTTTACTACTATAATATAAATTTAAACTCTTTACTTTCGACCTGTGGAATAAATATTCAATAAAAATAAATCAGTCAATGAAAATGTTAATTATGTCATATGGCATGGGTTATTATTACATTATGTATATAAGATTGAAAAACAATCCAAAGTATATTTCAAGGAATTAAACTTTGTACAGAGTTTAAAACAAATTTGATCTTGGTTGGTAATTAAAGACGTATCTTCGTGTTTGTATCTTTATAAAATCCACACATTTCCTCAACACTTTGACCTCAAGAGGGCCATGATAGTTGCCCTTTTTAAAAAGGGAAACAGCCAGGACCCTGGAATGGGTCGTGGCATCCCTCTGGAATGCCCTCCCCAACGACATCCGCAAAGCCAACACCCTTTCATCATTCAAAACAGCCCTCAAAACACACCTTTTCATCCTTGCGTTTAACCTTTAAACTTTCGGTTTTGTTTGTTTGTTTTGTTTTTTGATTAGTTGGATTTAGCTGCTATTGAGAAGCGCCTTTGAGTTTTAAATTCCAATCCGGATTCAAGAAGTCACATTCTACCGAATCATGCCTACTCTATTTATCCAACATCATACTAACCCTAACCCTAACCCTAACTCTAACCCTAACCCTGTAGATGGAAATCTCTGGTGTTACTTGATCTTCAAAAGGCATTCGATATGGTGAATCATAACAGATGAATTGCTCAACTTGAGGCCCTGGGGGCAGACAGCTCCACCTGTAGGTGGTTTAGGTCTTACCTGTCAGGGAGGGAACAATTGGTGGACCTAGGGGAGTGCTGTCTGACCCTAGCATAAGTTGAATGCGGCGTTCGGCACCAAAGCATTCTCGGACTGTCCTTATTTTTGACATAAATTAATGATATGGTGGACTTCTGCTCATGTGACCTATTTCTGTACACTGATGACTCAGCACTTTCAATGTCTCATAAATACCAATCCACCCTAGAGAGTATGCCGAGCGCAGAGCTAGCTTCTGGAAACAATTGGCTGATTGACAATATGCTGTCCCTACATCTTGTTAAGATAGAGGCCATCTTGTTCTGCTCAAAATACAGATTGGACAGATACTCTGAATTTAAGGTAAATTTGAATACAGTTGTGGTCAGTGCAAAAGCGTCAGTAAAATACCTGGGATGCATCCTAGAAAACCACTTGGATGGCTGGAATATGGCATACAAGGTTCTAAGTAAAGTCACCGGGCTCACAAAGTTCTCAGAAAGGAACACATCAGCAATCATAAACAACAATGATCATTTTAGCTAACTCCTTAATTTGAACTCATATGAACGTGAATTTTTGGTTTGAAGGCCTAACAAGATGACTTAAAGGGAGGCTGCAAACAGCTCAATATAAATGAATGAGTCATTCTGAACTTGGGCCATAGGGCTCATATAGGTAGGTCACAATTAGCCACAATGAGCTCAACTGGCTCCCTGTTGAGTCTCGTGTTATTATTTCAAGGCTGAACATGATCCATCAAATATTGTTTGGTAGTGCCAAACTTTTTTTGTCGTGCCTTATTACTAAGGTAAAGGACACAGTATTTACACTCATGACAGCATATCAGGTCTGTGTCCTTATAAATTTAAGACATCGTTAGGGAATGGAATCTTTGCCTAAATAGGGGCAGTTCAGTGGAAATTAGATAGTAATTTCCACCCTGAACTCTTTTAAAAAGGGAATCAAGGCCTGGTTACTAGAGAGGCTAGCTGAATAGTGCAGGGGGGCAGTTACCGTTTTCTTTTCTTTATTTTTTAATTTAAGAAAATATTTTTTTATTGATTTTATTGTCTAATCCTGATGGTTTGTGTTGAGGACCACAATGGAAATAAGTCCTGGAGTTGTTGTTTTTATCCTAAATTGTATATGATGCCGTTTCATGTGTGTAAGGCATTTTTTTGATACAATTTGATATATCAAATCAAATCAAAAACAATATTCCACTCATAACTATCATGAGTGTCGGTCTAGCTCCAGAGGTGGAGTGCGTTGACCTGTTGACTACCCCCGCCGAGCTGGCTGTCGCCTTGCACGGTTTACCCCGCCAGGTCGCTTCGGATAAAAGCGTCTGCTAAATGCCCTAAATGTTAAAATGTCACTGTCATAACTGGGAGATCTTCTCTAAACAGGGCCTAAAGGCTTCTCATTTCAGAGCTGTTTTGGCAGAGGACAGCCTCCTTAAAGGGAGCAACTCCTCCACCCACTCATTGGGGGAAGTCATCATTCGCTCCCACAGCGATACCTCGCACAGACTCGAATCCATCCAGTTCACCGCCGCACCATAGCTTCTGCCTACATAGAGAAAAAGAGCCAAACCCTTCGATTGATATCGACAGTATTTACTACGGTGCTTAGTCGTTCAGCAGATGATTATATTATAGCAACTGTCTAAAGTGAATAGAGATACATGTCATGTTTCGCATGTGTACCTGTGCCAAGGCCTAGTCTTAAGCCACCAAGCAGATTGCTAGCCAGCCTGTCACGGTCCCAGACTGTCAACTCGACACAGGCTTCCGTCAGGTCTGCCTGTTTGATGCCGTCGTACACCATTGTGTGGTTAAAGATCGGATTTGTCGTTCTGCGCAATACGCGTGTCTTCTGGCGGGCTTTCCGGCTCGTGTCCGGCAGCACGAAGCTTTAAGAATGAAGGTAAATCGGAATAAATACAGAAATGGAAAAATACTGACCCAATTGACCAATACTGAACCATTTAATTAAAGCAAATCTGCATCTAAAGCATGCAACCAAGTACAAAGTATCAATCCGTGAAGGATTTATGATACACATGAAGAACGCCATACCATTTAACATAAGGATCCATGGTGGCTCGGATCAAAGGAAGGTTGTTGCACTCTTTCACCCAAATGTGTACTTCACCCGTGGGTGGGCCGTGCATCATCACACCTGTGCAGCAGAAAGTACAGAGAAACATTCATTCACATTCACAATCATTTTAATACCACACCATGAGGTTATGTATCTAATATACCTTATTCTGGTCTGGAGTTAAAACCTGTTTAAAAACACACACTGACCCTTAATGGTTGTCACTTGTGGGAGAAAGCGTATTGCCAGTCTCATCTCGCCTCTGTTGTCTGAAGGCATCACACTGGACGGCATCTGACGAAGATAATTATGACAGGAGAAGATGAAGACTCTTTGTAACCAATCCATTAGAAAGTATCACAGAACATTTGTATCTCATATTATCATACAATATATTAATTGCACCTTTGAGTAATTAACTGGTTGTTTTAAATTGAAAGATGTGTGTCTTTTAATGTGAGCTCTGTCAAAGAAAAGTTTCTCTCAACGTTGATGGATAAAGGTGATTGATAAATATCATTACACCCATTATTTCCCTTTTTATTATCAAAATAATCGACCAACTTCACATGTATTCTCAGTGAATCTTGTGTGGGTAGTATGTATATCTGTGAACAGATTATGTGCTGAAGTTTCTCCTTTATCGTTGTGTCTGTGTGTCAATGTTTGTGAGTGCTAGTGTGAAGGCATTTGTATTTTCCTGAAGCAGATTGTGTGCTTCATGCGTCATTGCTTTTGTCCTCAGTGTGTGTGTGTATGTGTGTCCGTATAGATGTGTGAGTCCTCTTGTCCTGTACCCGGGCTCGGAGGTCCAAGTAGTTCATCTGGGTGTGGTCGAAGTCCCAGGCAGATAGGTCCAGGTCTACCTCACCCAGGAAGCTGTTCTTGCCAAATGTATCATGATGCCACACTGAAAGAATGAGCGTCTGAGTCCTCAGATACTCCTTGTGAACACGATACTGGGGGGAGGCACACAGGAGCCATTTGTGGTCGCTTCTTTGTATGGCATTGTTCGACCAAGCAATGTTATTAGTTCATTTCAGATCTGGCGAATGCACACAATACGCCCGCAAAACTTACCCTCAGGATCTCATTGAATGTCGGGTTCAGTGTCTTCTTTTTCACCGAGGTCTTCCTCTTCCCGAGACTGGCTTTGTCCGGGCCAAGATAACTTTTCACGTATCTAACAAAAGAAAAAGAAATCGATGTTGAGATAAGCTTGATGAGGAACAACTGAAACAATTCGGGTTTGTTCAGATTTTGGCCACCAGTGTCGCTACCAAGGTTTCAAATATGGAAATAGAAAAATAAATACAATAATAAATATGTAAAGAGATATACGTCTCTATATGTGTACTCACGGGTCGGAACGACCCCTTTTTGGGTCAACAGCTGCCAGTCCTTGGCACTGCGCCACAAAGATGTGGAACTCTGTGAGCTTCTGGACATAGTTGATGGAGAACTGGATGTTACCCGTGACCTCGACGTTGCCAAAGTCCCCGCTGTACATGGTCATAACACTGCCACTCCGCTGGGGACACAAAAGCATGTACAAATAAATACACACACACACATACACATTGCATTGTATAGGTGAGGTTTGAATTAGAAAAGCTAAAGCAAGAAAGCAATTGCCTTGCGTTTATTTGTTGCCTTATCAATCATGGAAATGGAAGCTGGGAACAAAACAACAGGAATCAAGAGCATGCTTTGACCGGTTGCATCAGCTGGTCTTACCTCCTTCTGGAGAAAAGAGGGGACTGATTTGCTCATATTTTTCAAATGATCTGGATCGGAGAATGAGGCCGTGGAAGCTGTTGAGATTGATGTGTCTGTGGAACAAAAAAATAAACTTCATTAACTTGACATAGTGACATTCCTAATTAAAAACAATGTTAATCAAAATTAAAACCATTCTTACTTCGTCTCATATCAATTGGATCTGGTCTTCGCTCTTGCCCTGTAAAATACAATGATATAATTTTATTGGATGCATAAAAAATCTCAAATGATCGATGTAAATAAAAATGTTTTTCCTTACATATAGAAGATCCAAATGATGTTATGTCCTCCAAGCTCTTGGTCTTATTTTTAAGTTCGGCTCGTCTGAGAGCTCTCTTTACAGGGTTTTGGTCCTCGCTGTCATTCTCCCCTAAACAAACACATATCGAAACAGCGGGACAACCGGTGAGTCTTTTTAAGTAATTGAAATTCAAAGCCTTTAACATGTTATGCTGCCACAAAGGTTGGTATGCTGAACAGAGTCTATTGACATTAGACATGAGCTATAGATTAATACAACTATGATTTTGATTGTAAACTCAAAAAGCCTCCGCACAGTGGCAAATAAAAGCCATTTAGTTAACATGTTTTTGGGACAATAATCAATATTGTCCCAAAACATCTTAATTAAATGGCTTAACTTAACGTTCCAGAACTATGCTGAAATTACATATTAATTCAAGAACTCTTTATACCGGCAATTGAAGATGTATTCTTTGTCACTTCATTTGATCCCTGGGGATTAATGAAGTACTTCTGATACATGAAAACGTGCCTTCTTCATCATGGCCGTTGATGATGGATCATGATGCACAGGTGTGGTTAACTTTCTATAAATATATGTATATATATTGCATCCAAATCAAGGTACAGTTCAATGTCACCATTCAGTACAGCTGGTGACATTTATGTGTGCACAATGAAGCCAGCACTTATGCGCTGTCCAGCCCACAAATCAAACAAGGAGGATAAGGAATTACACTTAATGTTGACACAAGGGAGAGAATTAATGTTCTGCCAAGAGAGGCAGATATAGATAGATCCTACAAGGATGTTCCTGGATGCATCCTTCTTTTGCCACGTTGACACAGCACCACTCACAGTATCTTCAACCTTCAACAGTATTCAGGAGGATTCAACACTCTTTAACACTGGACTTTATTTCTAAAGACAATACTGAGATGAGCAGTTTATAGATTTCCCAGGAAGACATGGTTTTGTGCATTCATATGTTTTTGTGTGTGTGTATTCGGCAGTAAAAATGAATTTCTTACAAAGCCTTACATCTTATCCAATGTAAGGATACCAAAATTTGTATTTTCACCAGCTTGGGTGGCAGTAGCACTCATTAAAGTTATGCTTTATTCATGTTCATATTTCATAATGCATGCATATGCAGGCATTTTATTGTTGAATTAAAAATAGCTTATTTGTAGTTGCTAACTAATTGTATGAAATAGCATAAAATGCTGCTTACAGTTGGAACTGGTCCTTGAGTTGCTCCAGGTTTCTGATGCTGTGCTGCTTACGGACGATTCTCTTCCTGTGTCTGAACTGCTGTTATTCACCCGCTTGCCTCCCGTCCTGCCATAACGTTCATCTGAGCCCACCGGGGAACTCGCTCTTGCCGGACCACACAAGTCAAAGTCATAGTTATTGCCGTCTGACCCCTGTTCACTCACAATTGGGGCAAGGGAGTTGTGGCCGCTGGACTTCTCGGTCATGCCGAGGTAATGCCGATAGTCTTGCGGTACGAATGCACGAGCCCGCAATGCTGGAGATTCAGAATTAACCAACGGTCTCCGAGTACTGGAGACTCTGCCGTCACTTTGCCTTCTGTGTTGAGACTTATCAGCACTCTGTCTCATTACTCCTTCTTGAGACTTCTTACCACAGTCTGATCCTTTGCTGACGTTCAGCGAGAACATGCTGGTGGAACGGCGCATGGCACTTGTACGGCTGCTTATGTTGCCGAAACTGTCGGCCCTCGTCTTGGGAGACTGGATCTTCTTTCCAACGTTGCTTTGCGGCTTAGTTGAGGTTTCCTCCTCTCTAGGAGTTGTCTTCAATTCACTCCGGCTGTCTTTGTGCTGACCTGATTGTGCAGGCGGTGGTATAGATTTTGAAACAAGGGCTGGCCTAAAGCTGCTCTTCTCTATGACAGCAGAAGGCTGTAACTCTGAACTCGGGGACTGTGAATCTAAGATTTCTTTATTTTTGGGGGTATTGGCCTTTTCAGCCATAAACGAGCCTCTGCGACTAAAATTTGAACTACCCCAAAATTCACGGAGATTGTTAAATTGTGAACTATTTGTGCCAAGACTTGGGTTGGATGTTTCCTGTTTCTGTGTAAAATTCAGCAGATTTCCATTGGAGTCTTCTAGGTCATTGTCTGTATCCTTGCCCATTGACCTTAGGTTATATTCAGACTTTGTAAATCTTTTAGATTTACAAAGATTTGAAGTAGTAACTTTGCCATCACCTCCGTCTTTGGATTTATCATTCAACAACACTTGCCTGTTAATTTCCTTCTCCCATAAGGACTTAAGCTGTCTTATCCTCTCTACTTTGCTTTCCTGACGTCCGAGCGGCAGTCTCGAAGTACTGACTCTATTCTGTATAATGTCTTTTTTAGGAGCCGTGCCTGTTTTCACAGCTCCATCTTCAATTACTTTGCTTTTTGTGTCTTCATTTCCAGGACTCTTCATTTGCGGCTTAGTGGTTGAAAGCGCATTGCCTCCACTCCGCTTGTAATCCATTGACGGGCTGGGAATCGCCTGATGGAGTGTGTCATGGTCTGGAATGTCCTTCATTTGCAGGGTTGGCTCTAGTGGAGCATTGAGGAACTCATCCTGCTCTGGGGTTGTTAAAGATGAGGATAATAATGGCAATGACAGTTTGTCTGGTAGGGGGCTTGCAATGGATGGAGAAGCTTTCAGAGCAGGCTGCATGTCCTTGTCTGAACCTCGTCTGTCCAGGACTTGGGGGTTTGTTTGTAACATTAAAAGATCTGTTGCATAATTAGGCCCATCCTTTCTGGTGTTATTGGGCTTATTTCTATGATTTGTGAGTGAAGAATAATTCAGAGGTTCGGGACGGATCGAGGTAACTTTCTTATTGGTGTGATCTGGTTGTTTGTGTTCGATATCCTCTGTTTGGATGTTATGCCCACTAGTGACAAACTGCCGTTTGTCACTGATTGCTCGGTCTGCTCTGCTGCTGATTTTGGGACCTGGTAAATTGATATTAGATATTTTGCCTGACGAATTTTCCTCTTCACTGCCCTCGATGCTCAGCACCTTTGCTTCTTGTCTTGCATTCTTCTTCACATCTTCTCGCACCCCTCTCAAATCCTTTTTTTTCTCTATATTCTCTTTCACTTCATCGGACTCCTTGACTACGTGGTCTTTCTTCAGCTCTACTACATGAGGTCCATGATCATCTCTCATTCTGTCTTCAAGGGTACCCTTAACCCTGACGTCCTCCTTCCTGTCCGGGTTAATCACGGTGGGTTGGCTGTCCTCTGTGTCCAGCCAATCGTTGCTGTCGGTGCTGCGGCTGAACCACTCGAGGACCTTGGCTATGGAGCCCTCCTCCCCCTCACTGGCACTGGAGATCTGGTGGGATAATTTGGGTTTGGGAACGGACGACGGGGCCGTGTGCTGATAAGACTTCTCAATTAAATTGAGGTCATATCGTATCGGTTGTTCTGAAAAAAAATAAGATTGTATATCACTCATTCCATGATGATAATAAGGTGCCTACACAAAAAAAAGCTATTGTTGGGCTTACCCACAACGGTTTGCGTCATGCTTAGCTCTTCGTCTCTGGGCGCTGAAACACTGAGGGATCTGTCCTGGCTGACATTCCCCCTCTCGGGTTCCTTGGTTTCATTTGTAGATAGAGAGGTAGTGAGGGGCTCCCCATATTTCTTTGGCTTTGAATCCCTGCTCTTTTTTGGGCTGACTCTTCCAATGGCATTTTGCCCATCAAGCTTGGTGCGTGCGCTAGTACTGAAATCACAGAAATAACATTTGAACAGTTTTAACAGAAACATCTCTTTAACTGGTTATAGTTAAGTATAACTGTATATAATTTGTGACTGACGTTTCCGGCGTGATAGAAGGAATGTTCTTCAAATCTTGGGCTGGCTCCTCTCTACGGAGCTGCTCAGTGGGACGCTGAAGATGCTCAGCAGCAACAACACGAGGGGAAGACTGAGGCACCTGAGACACTTTAGTTCCCTGAGCATGTGATTCAATGCTGCTGTCACTGGACTGGCTCCCCACAACTCTCTGGGAAGCATATTTGAGGCTCACTCTTGGTGCCGGGACGATGGCCTTTGTGTCTCCATGAAGGTCACGTCTAGGAGCATTGTTGGACAATGTGCTGCTGCGCCTAGAGGCAAACGTTCTCATCTTGGGCACAGGTCGGAACCCTGTAGACGATGCCTCAGAGGTGATAGAGCCCCCTGGGGTTGACTGACCTGTAGGTGGATCCTTCAAGGGAGCCATGGTCTCTATGTACAGAGCGTAAAGAAGACAGTGATGAAGAAACAGTGACACAGGATTTCTATTACTTTCAAAACACCTTTGTGCTATGGTTTTGCCTATTCCCTCGCTCCTTTCATGAAATGCCATTGCCGGTAGTGTACATCCCTAGCACAAATCCGTGACCATTGTGTTTGGATTTTATTTTTGTGTGCAGGATTATTATTTCCCTCATGTTTATCTAAAATATGGATCCAGACCTGTGTCAGGTGACTTCTGAGGCCTCCGCTCCCCAGTGACGGTAGGTTCTTCCGTCTTTTCATTTGGTTCCACAACAATAAAGGAAGCGCGATTAAAGGGGTTGCGTCTTGGCTGAAATCAAAGGCAGGGTGGCTGAATGACACAAAAGCAACCCCGAATAAAATTTGTCTAACAGTATCTATTTGCCTCACATGAACTACCTACCCTTCCTGGCGACTGCAATGCTGTCTTGGTTTGGTCTGTCTCAGCATCCTGAACTCTAAAAGATAGATAGATGGATAGGTTGTGTTAGGAGTGTGAGTATTGGCATATTATCCTGCATCCTGCAATGTAGTCAGCTGTAACTACTCTATTGTACTGGGTTACATTCCAAGGTTGTACCGCCTATGTTGACTTACTCACCAAGCACACACACGCAGGTAAACAGTGCAAATGTTTGCTATATGTCGTCGCTGCTCCAATTAATCCCACTGCAACAGGTGACCTGACGAGTTTGAGTGACGAGTGCTTCAAGTCTAAGCAACTGTTTTCATGACTCTTAGGTTATGGGGTGTTTGATAACATTTCTACAATATCTGAATGCTCATGTATGAGTAGCTGGTAGATTAAAATTCATATTGTTACATTAAGAGAGAAACAGTGTAAGAGAGATAAAACAAGAGGAAATAAAGCAAAAATAAATAAGAAAAAAGACAGACAGACAGACAGACAGACAGACAGACAGACAGAGGTTTACCTCTTCTTTGGAAGAAGGGGTGTATCTAAGAGTCTGGCAGGTTTTGGTGGGGGGGTTAGGCTGTGAGATAAGCTGGGCTTCACTGAGGTCTCTGCCGTAGACAGGGTCAAATCTTGATAAAAAACAATACAAGAGATGTGTTATACACAGTGATGTTAGCATCTCATCAAGCAATACTGTTTTGGTACCATACAACGTGTCTTATATTTTTATATTTGTTTCATCAATAATCAGCAAAGCAGAATGCTAAAGGTTTTCCTCGGCTGACCAAAGACACTTTGACTGAGCAACACAAGAACCGCGTAAAGGAAACCTCTGGTTGAATCTTACGGGAGCTCGCGGCATTGGTTACTCTTTGTCCGACATTGTATCACGCCCACGTACCTACGTTGCTTTTTTTCCTCTGTTTCATGGACGCCAGTATGATTTCAGACCCGTGGATCCTGTCTTTGTGTCTCCGAGACTTAGCCTCGTAAAACCATTCTCCTGTGAGGTACTTGAGTTTGGTTTCCGACTGCTTGCCCTGATGCAGTAATGTCTGCAGGTTGCTGGAGGAGAGAAGCACCCAGGTGACCTGTATGGTTACAGTCCACTCCACAATACCTGAACATTATATAACATATACATTTTCCTCTATAATCTAGTCATAGTTGTCAATAGATTTGAGTTCAAACATAATGGTTAACAAAAGCAATGCAACTTGTTCATTACAAGCTGCTGACAAAAAAAACAAAACCGGACGACAAAAACTCCAGTTTGTTTCCCACAAAATGTATCATCGTGATTTGGTAACAGTTTCAGTGATTTCAAAGAGCGACTAGAGCCTCTGCTTCCAATCTGTTTGAAGTTAATGGGAATCATGTGCCTGGGAATGACCATTCCGGCTCATCGTTTCCTTATGAAAGAGAAGGGCAGTGGTCATGTGAAATACGGGTTGCACATTAGACACACGATTGGCCTAATCCTTTTACAGTCAGTACAGAAAACAGCAATTCACTCTAGAACTGATGGGGGCTAATTCCATTACTCTGAAGGAAAAGGCAAATAGCTTCGTGCTTTTCTAAAACGAACACAAGATCTCCTGAAAAGAAAATGCTGCTGTTTACTGTGGGGATTGCTACCTTTTATTAATACTTTATACTCACAATCAACCTCAACCTCTTGTTTTTGCTTGAAAGGGGCTAATGGTAGGTTACATATGCCTAAAGGGTTGATTATGGTCCCTCGTTCACCCAACGCAAGGGGGTTACGGACCTTGCAAACCCTCCTTGCGTCCACCGCTAGGGCCTGTCGTGCGCCTCCCTGAAATTGTAACCTTTCGTCGAGGCGACACCATCGCAAGGGCTGTGATTGGTCCGCTCACTAAAACCAGGACCAGGACGCAGGACCATAAACGTTCACGACAACGTCGAAGCGTCTGCGGGGTCCTTGCGTTGCGTGAATGTGGGACCATAAAGAGCCCTGAAGGTGTCAGGTTATTCTGTCTCCAGAGAGCTACTGCATCTGGTTTCAACAGACTTTCTGTGTGGCTGTGATATGTTTTCCAACTATATTGCTCGATATCTTCCTCAAAGCAAGCCACTTCACTCTCGCTGCTCTGTTTAAATTGTTTTCATTTCGGCGAGGCTAAAACAATCTTTTTCCCAATGTGTTGAGTTAAAATGCACTGTTATCTAATAGTCTCATGTGAGGAGTTTATTTGGACGATAAAGGCTGAATTAGGTTATTCTATTATGGCCACACAAAAATCCGCCCCCTATCCACCCACCCTACCCCTATTCAGTCAAAGGATGTTTTTTTCTTCTCATGCAAGGAAAGAAGATACTCTGGGGGGATTGGTATGATTGAAGAAAGGACGTGACTATGCAACACTATGTAGACAGGAAACTAGACACGTTGTATGAATTGTGTTTGGATCAGCGCAGAAGGCGCAGGAAGTTGTGGTGAGGTGGTGCTCTTGGTAAGGGATAATTTAATCCAGTATTTCTTTGCGGACGTGTTTTATCCAAAGCGAATGACAGTGAATTGTGTTCATGTTATAAAGGAGCAGGTTTGTGTTACTGTCGGTAGGTTTGACATTGGCAGTCAAAAACTAAGACCCTTTGGGAGGGCAGTGAAACGCTCTAACCACTATCACCCTCTGGCCCCATTACATGAGTATGATATGAATCCTGAATGTGACTTGATGGCTGTACCTGACCCTCTCCTCCTCGTGTCTCTTGAGCTCCGTGTCTCTGTTCAGGACCTTCATGATCCTCTCCTGCTCCTCGTCTGTGAGATGGCTCAGGTCTATCATGACGCCCCTCTCTCTCTGTCCTCCACCTCCTCACAGGCAGGACGATGAATTCATGAATCAAAGCTCCAGCATTAGACCAGGTGGATCAAGAGGTCTGTAAGGGTGTTAGATTGAAAAAAAAGACAGAACATCTTGGGATATGTTGTTTTGTCATCAAAACATTCCGCGGTTTGGAAATAGTGAAATTCAGAAAGCAGGAAATGCATTGATCTCTTACATTGTAATAAGCAGTTATGTCTTGGCACATGGATTAGTGGTTTACGTAAACAGTTCACATTAAAGATGCCCCGAAAAAATACAACAACTATAAAAACATTACTGTCTCGATTTCCCATGTCTTTAAATAATAAAAAAGAAAGCAAACTCCAGAAAACTCCTTCTAGTGCAACTGCAACCGTTGGCTGGTTGCAGTAGCCTGTAAGCAGTTCATGAAACAGTGAAGCAGTTCCTAACCACAGTTCACCAGAATAAAGTAACAACCCTGACACTAATTATACTAATTTAAGCCTACCCTAACCCTAATTTACTATTTGTTAAAACGTATTTACCAATCACCTTTTGCATTGTCCATTTTATATTCTGAATGCTTCTATAGCCTATTAGACCAAACTATTCCAACTATTTGAATAAAAGACGAGAATAAGAACTAGAATCCACGTAGTATACAGTAATAATACAAAATGTACTGTCATGAATCCTGAAACAATGTAGCCTGATAAAATAAAAATAAATAAAATAAAACGTCTCTGTTGTGTAATTGCGTCTCACTCAACTAAATCCATTCTTCTGTCAGTCAGTGGGGCCGATAAACGGGAAAAAATATGTAGCCTATATTCAGTCGGACAGGTGACTTTAGTTCTTATCAAATGCATGCACCTTAACCAAACATTGTTACAGTCGCAGCTTTAGGCTTAGAAAAACATGCGAGCGATAAAAAATATATATTTTGCAGTGACACCACAATAACAATAAAAGATTTATGGGCCATCTTACCTTAGTTCTGCGGAGTTTGTGTCTGCTGTCTGGAGACATATGGCACAGTTCCACCCCAACGGACGCACGCAATCACTTGTGTATCCATGAAGCAGTCAGCTGAGCGCAGTAGTGTGTGCAGAACACACCCCTAAACGTTAACGATTGTTTTCCAGTTCGGAAAGCAATGCCATTTATTATGCGACCCATGTTTGTAAGAGCGGTGCAGTGAGCGAAAGAGTGTATGAACTGTTATAGATTTACAACGACCTAAACGCATACTGCATAGTTCTGTATAAAATAATAGGTAAGCAAATAACGCGCACCGTCCAGCAGATGTCCCTAGAGTCAGAAGTTAATTTATCTTCTGAGTTTGACAAGTGGGTGGGTCACCTTTGTATCCAAAAGGGAGGCATGCATATGGTGTCATTAAGAAAACACTGTTTTTATTTCAGTAAGTCTACTGTGTGAACATAGTCTTGAGAAGATAATGAACCACAAATATGCAAAAAAAAAAATACATGAGGGGGAAGTCCATTCCAGAGGCTTTAGCGACGCATATGTCGTCTTTTCCTAATTCAAATGTCAACAGTAGGCAAACGGCTAGCTAATCCATTCCTTCACCTGAACAGTCAGGTGACACTGGCAATGATAACAGGTATTTTATTATCAAACAGTAAACATGTCTCTGGGTACTATAATAGGTCCTATCATTTTCCAAATGTGATTAAAAAAAATCGTATATCCCACACACACAAACAAATAACACATGAACATCATCTGTGGAAGCTGCTCTTTATTTGAAAAAGAAAGAAAAGACCTCAGTCATCGTTTTGCTACACATTCTAATTACATAAAGAAAAATAGCTGCGTTAAGACCAACGCAGAGAATCCTGAATCCAACTTAGGTAGAGTCAAATTTGATTGAATTGCTTTCATATTACATACATCTTTCCTTCCCCGCTTAGTGAACAGTCATTATTTTTTTAATATATACAAAGAGCACCGATCAACAGTGCTCCACCCACCCTGTTCCACTGGATCTCTATACAATTAAATTTACATCCAAACTGCGACCCCTTCCTCCATCCCGACGCCCCACCACCATATTCGGCCTTTCCCCTTCCGCCGACTCCTCCAGCGGGAGACGGCCAGGAGAGGGGCGTGGCCGACGCAGAAAGATGTGTGCAACATGAAGACAACTCTTTCACATTCAGAGTAAAAGGCAGCCATGAGTACGGTCAGTGAGTCAATGGCATGCCAAGCTTAAAGCAAAACGGAGCCCACCCCTTTCCCCACTGTGATGCTTCTGATATCGTGTATGACGCCGCCGCCC
>JAOPJL010000053.1:9494107-9508777 GCA_027123545.1 Trisopterus esmarkii | reverse complement strand
GGGGGGATAGACAAAAAAAAGGCCCTTTACCGCCAAACATTTCATGGGCGGACGTCCTAGAGGGAAAGCTAACACCGTCCGAAGACACGACGGGTATGTGAGCGGCATCGACAACGATTTTTGAGAGGAAAGGGTTAAGGTTTGGCATGGAGTCGTCCCCAGCTTCGGCAGAGGTGAAAGGATCTAGGCAGGCATAGAGAGGAAGGGAGGACACAGAGAGAGAGAGAGGGAGAAACAGGCAGACGTAAACGAGAAGGTGAGAGGGGTTGACATCAGAGATCATGCACAACAGGTCAGATCAGAACATGTAAGAGGGTTGGTTGAAGTGGATTGTGGAGGTGGGCGGGGGCCGCGAGGTGGATGGGGGCGCGGGTCCTCACCTGCCCAGGCAGTCGCTACCGGGAGCCCCGCAGAGCCAGACTGCATGGAGGGCTGGAAGGTGGACTGCAGGTCGAACAGGTCGCTCTCCATTTTCAGAGCACTGCGGGAAGGAACACGCCACCGTCACGTCAACCGTCAATCAAAACCGATGACATCGTTTGGAATCGCTTAAAAAAATAAGAAAAACTAAGCTACGTGCGAAATTAGATGTGACATTCAATTATTATACGGTGTGCTGAAGAGCCACAGTAGCAGAAAAGAATGCTATTACTCAGGATTTATAATAGACATTAGGAGTGCATACAACCACCCAAGAATTCCCGGACTCTCATGGCCATTCATCGATGAATACCTTTCAGGCAAGCGTCGAATCGTGAATGTTTCTCTTTAAAAAGCACAAACGATCAATTCTATCTACAGAGCCACTGATTAGTGTACCCGTTGGAGCAGCTGGGGGTAGAGAAGAGGTCGATGGCGGGGGCTGTGCTGATGGTGCCCCCTGTGGTGGAGACGGGCGATGTGTCGGTCGTGGCAAAAGAGGGCCTCTTAGACAGCTCTTTCAGCCTCTGTTCCTAAGAAAAAGGACCATTTTCAGAACCCCAAACGAATACCAACATGGCAGTCGCCTTATGACGCCCTTGTTATTATGTACTTTGGTTGCTACGGTGTGTCGTGTGTTTGTCTGTTTTCCTGGTTAAACTCACGCAGAGTGACACACTTTGGATTACTTTCCCCTCCCTTGTGATCTGTTGAACTTTAATTATGCATATTACATTGCAAGTACTGCGAAAACAATATTGCTAGTCCCATTTATTGTCTCAAGACGTTTTATTCCATGTTATTTACATTTTTTACCTGAATGAATTCTTCCACCTTCACCAAGATGAACACCTTGAATCATTTGTACTTTGGCAACTACTTTTGAGTCTGTTTAACCACGACCGTACCTTAAGAGCCTTGAGCCGAGCCTGCTCCTCCTCCAGAGCCGCCTGCTTCTCCCGCTCGTCCACCTTCGTGAAGGACATCCCCGTGCTGGCTAGAGACGACACGGCGTTGGACAGGGTGCTCGCCCTGCCCACAGACAACACACACAAGACCCCATCAGCATGTCGCAGGACTGAGTTGTGATACTGTATTGGAGAAACATCCCATCTCCTCTCACTAGACACGGTAACAAAAACAAATTGCTCATTACATTTACATGCACTTTGAGTCTGCAAATGTAAATGTAAATGAGTCTGCCTCGTGTATGAAAAGTGCTTTATAAATAAAGTTGCCATGCCTTTCCTTGCCCTAAATTTCCATTTAGGGCATTTAGCAGACGATTTTATCCAAAGCGACTTACAATAAGAACATTTGTCATAAGAGAAACACTATCACTGTGGGTACAGTAAGGATGTTCATAGAAACAAGTGCCGAGCACTAACCGTTGACAGGTTAACCCATCCCCTGTGTACAATAAAGATGGCCAAGATAAGTATATCTTGGCCATCTTTCATTTTTATTTAAGTACTATTTTTAAGTGCTTATTGTATGTACATACAATAAGTGCGTAAGAGGGCTGTGAGATCATTCCTTGTTTTAACAGCAGGAAATGTTAGGTGGGTCCTGGGCGGGAAAGGTTAAGGGAACTGTTGATGTGTTTCGAAGCCGGAAGAGCGTAGGAGCGCCTACCTGCTGGCAGCGGTGGAGTCTTTGACCTTCTTGCCCTCTAAAGAGGCCAAGTGCTGCTCCAGGGCTTCCAGGAGACTGCTGGGAGCCTGGCGGGCCAAGAGCACCAAGTTAGCCCTGATCTCACCACATGAACATCTGTCTGTTTGGGCATCAACAACCGCTGAGCCAGGGGTGGGCAAGGCAATGTTAGGGGTTCCTATGGAGTTCTTCTAAGGACAGACTAAAATGCTACACTATACTAACACCGTGTTGACAAGTGACTATGGTGGCCTTCTGTGCATTGAAGTCACGTTAAATGTTAAGAAATGACAACGACGTCGTGTTATGAGTTTGCCCACCGCTGTGCAATGACTGCATTCCAGCTGACAAGCCACTTTGGATGAGCGAGAACAACGACGTATGTGAAATGATGCACCTCTGCCCTTTAAACAACTTGGCCAACGTGGAGCCGATCCAATGTCCAAGCACAGTGGCTTGGACATTGGTCAGTTTAACAATGCCCATCGGGGCAGCCATTGTCAACTTGAGCTACATGGGGGGGGAGGTTACACCTCAGGGGACACAAAGTGAATTACATGATTTACCAAGGAGAGACTTTTTTCCTTCAACTGTTTTTCACCACGATGTAGGAGAGACAGAGTCAGAGCAGGAGCATGCAAAGAGACAACACTAAAGCAAGTCACAGACACCGAAAGAAGAGTGAGATGATAGTACTTACACAAACTGTGAACTAAAGTGGAAAGATAAAGGGAAAATACAGAATATAAAGGTGGTGACTAGCAGTGACCAGTTATGTGTGTGTGTGAGTGTTTGTGTGTGCCTGTGTTGTTACGGTATGAGAGAGAGGGTGACTTGTTTAAACTTACAATTGACATACCCCAATATGTACACTTGGATTAGAATGTGGGGCTTGAAATACACATGGTGAAGACACACAAGTTCTGACTGCAGTAGCCTTCTCATCTGAATTAGTCAGCTCACCCAGAGCTTGCCTTTATCACCTTTATTTAATGTAAAAAGGTGGAAGAGAGAGAGCGCTAAAAGACACAAACAAATAGAAAAGAAGTAGAGGAAGACTAGGAGGAAAAGGGGCCTTTGTTGGCGACATGCGATAAAGAATATCATGCAGTGTCTTATCTTAAAAAAACATTTGTAAAGGGTGGGGGGGGTGTATTATTTTTTTCGATTTTGTTTGCTAAAAGAAGAGCTGGTTACAGATAAATAGAAACATTCTAGGCAAAATAATTGAAAGAAACGCACATTGAAAGAAAGAGATTCTGCCTGATCTTTGTACAGCCCAAAGGAAAAAGTACTGGGCAACATATCACTGTACATGGCATGTGTAGGCCTGCTGCAAGTAATGATACCAACTACTGCACTGGCGTGTTGACGCTTACCTGAGAAAGATCCGGAATGTCCCCTCGATCAATTCCCACCTGCTGTTAAACGGAAAACAGAAATGATTGATATATATGGCCTTTATATCATCACACAATCAATGTACTTTTCCATTTTCTAGCTAAGTAACAACGGCATCTACTGTACATTTCGTTTATACATTTCAATAAAACATAAGAGGCTCGTTTGACCGTTACCTCCGCTACTTTGAGGAACTCTGATATCCGGGTCATTCTGGTGAGAAACTTCTTATAGATGTCCAAGCCTTCTTTACACTGGGTCTTCTTCATGTCAAAGTACTTTTCTGCATTTGTAACACGTGAAGGTACTGGTTAGTCTTTTGAACATAGAACATGGATATGTCTTAGTATATTGCTAAGAGATGTTGTCCACTTTGACTTAATAGAACAAAAGTTGGGTAATGGGGGATAAAAGCTATCCTCTGATTACTCTTACCAAGCAGGTTGATAATCCCTTCATTGTACGCAGCGAAGAGCCTGATGGAGTCTTTGAACAGGAGCATAAACGCAGCGTTGATGACTCCATTAGTGAGTTCATTGGCATTGACCTGAAGGAGAGGAGACCAGCGTGAGCCCACAATCAGCCTGTACATTTGCAGTCTTTGCAGAGCGAATTACAGAGCAAGGGTGATAAAAAAACGACTGACTGACACTCTTATCAGACTATTTTTATCATCTTGAATCAAGATGTGAACACCGTGAACACACTATCTCTAATAACAAATCCTGACTCATTTAACACTGAAATTAACATTATGTTTGTACATTAATGTAGGCTACAATTAAATTAATATAACTTCACTATCAATTACTAATGATTATTAATTATTGTATTCGTCTCTGTCAAAAAACTTTTGATGATTGCCTTATAATTACAGTGCCGCCAACCCTAAAGAACAAAATCCAAATGTATTTTGACTTATGTAGCATGCCCTGCAAAGACACCAATGACGTAAAGAATATATATTTAAGCTTCATGCATATTAACCTGGCCCAGTGCTTGGGAACTTAAAAAAAAAACTCATGCAATAGCATCTGGTTTCTCCTTACACTACTCACGTTGAAGTCCAGTAGGGCATCCATCTGGTTCTGGATGATAGGGATGGTCTTGAGCAGCTTTTCTGTATTCATCATCCTCATCACTCCATCAACCCTGCATGGAGACAGGGTGGGAAAAGGTCAGGAGAGAGGACACGCCCACCAGAGAGGGGTGGGCAAGAGTAAGAGAGAGAGAGAGAGGATGGAGAAATAATCGGCAATCAGACACATTATTGAAAAGTGATTGAGTTTTTTTTTTATAGTACCCAAAAGGGATTGTGTGTTTTTGGAGTGCCTGCATCTAATAAGTAAATGTGAATGAATAAAAGCTGAAAAATATTTCAAAAGCCATTAAGTGTATTGTAGTTTTCAATTCTTACCCTCGCTTTACTTTGGTGAAGTCAAAGGCAACCTGTCGATAGGAGACTGCCTTCTCATTGAGGTACCGACTATACCTCCGGATAAATGTGGACATGTCATACCCTGCAGGAGACATCACAGATATTAGTTCCTCTGACTGTAAAACTACTCATACCTGCACTAAACTGTATCACCAGTAAGCATCAGGAAGCTCATTGGTTTACTGAAGATGAGCGAGTCGCTTACCTTGTAACCCACTTTTATCCAAAAAATTACTGAGGTTGAACAATGTATTCCTTGAAGCCAAGTACTGGACAAAACGCTGTGGTGAAACAAAAATAAAAATGACATTGATAAGAGATCATTTTTCTGTTAACCACAGTGCTTTTTAAAGATACAGCGAGCAGTTGAACCACCTCGTTGTATTGAACGGGCTCACCTCATTGCCGTAGACCATGAGGTGTTGTGTGGTGATGAGGGACTTGAAGACCACCACCCAGCTGGTGTTGGTGGTACGCTCAAACAGTGAGTCCGCCAGCTGAGGAATGTTCACATTCATCTCGTTGGTGCAGTGGATGAGATCTGAGGAACCACACAATGGCCAGGGACTTAGTTCTTTGTAACGAGCAGAATAGTTCTGCGGTCTCGAGGTTATTATTTTAAACAGACCCAATTGTTCACTATATCATGGACGTCATGGATCATCATGTGATGTGCATCTCCAAAAAACACCTTGCTTAAGTCTCAGAAATTAGCTTGTTAGAAGCCTGGACATTCGCCCAACACATCATGTATGCGCAAACGCATGCATACCTGTTTATTACCGTTCTTTGAACCCTGGCCAGCAAGTAAATGTGTAACACCCCACTTCATGAAGGCCTGGCACAAATAACCAAGTCTCCTGATATTGATAATCAGAAAAGAACTGTATGTCCTGGTCATACTGCAGAGCCTTAGGTTACTGTGTAGTCCAAACATCCAGAATAGCCATAATAAATCTGTGGGAAACTGTAATTAAACCAAGCGTTATTCTTCATATCAGTGTTGTTGCATGGTCAGGAAATATATAAATGTGGTCATATATTGATATACTGATTAAAAGACTAAATAATTATTGGACTAAATGATAAAAATATTCCAGAGGGTTTTGTTTACTATAACGTCACACATTTCCGAATAAATCTGATTCCTACCATTATCATTCTGCCATATTGCCTAGCAGCCTCCTCCATATATGAACTGTACCAATGCGTGGACATTTTGAGAATGCAATAGGAATTGAATAAATGCAGATTAGAAAAAATGAGATTTAAGCAACTCATCACTAGTAGTGATTCCTGACCTAGAAACTATGGCTGTCATAATGTAGGCCTGTACAATGTCAGCAAACGCCTGACACGTGAACAAGGGATGTCAAACCTCCCTAACAATTACAAATATATCATTACAGTGATTATGTTGAGAATACCGTAGCATTTGATGGCTGAAAGACAAGTGCATTACTGTGTAATAATGCACAGCTTTTTTAATGCAGATTCCTCCTTACAAAAAACATATTTCCTCTTTGCGTTCATCCTAGAGTGCTAGTTTATCTATGTGAGCTGGAGCAGCCCATCCAGGGGGGCTGCTATTGGCCCTGCCAGTCACTGCAGTGACAGGATTGACAGTGTAATTGGGCCTCACTTTCTGCCCTATATTTGCCAGTTTTCTGGAGTCAAAGCGGGATTTAAAGTAGGACAGGATAACCTTCCGCAGTAGTAGCAGGATGAGGAGGATGGACGCCTGAATGACCCACAGAGGGTAGCGAGGAGAGCCAGGCAGTAGGTCCATCTGAGGTTCCCAATGTGATACCTGTGTCAGCTTGCTCTCCCAAAGAACATTGAGAGCTGTGTAGTAGATTAATGAGGCTAATGGGAATAAACGCTTCTCCAGATCTTGCCTCATATATATAACTTACAGTTGAAAACTGATTCATGCTTTCAGCTGATTGTCTTTCAGGGGTGGGGTGCCTGTGACTGAACCCCCACCCATGGATTTGGGGTGGGGTTCAGTAAACTGTCCCACCCACCAACAGTCTCCCATTGAGACACAGTCTGTGGCCACCAACCCCATATAAATGTCCCGAACAACATTTACATTTTGATACACATTGTCCCATATTTGTCCATGCAAGAATAATTTAAACTTTAAGGCCCTGCACTCATTGTAATGTCTTATTTTACAGCATTTAGTCACTTCAACTGAAAAACTTTTGTCATTTTGAAGGAGTACCCTGTTCTATCTAAACACAGGAATTAAGCAAAAACAAATTGCATGACAATTCATGAATCAAAACATATATTTTGTATAGCGAGTCCAGGAAAGAGATTTCCAGTATGCAGGGCTGGGTGAGACTATAAAAAGAGACCAATCAATATTTATATATTTCCCAGCCAAATATAAATGCTTTTAAATATTCTAGAAGAAAGCTTAATGATAAATCAATACCATTTCCACAACATTTCTTCAAAACCAGTGGTTTGCAACACAGCGGTGCTGACAGTGACCTAAACCCATTGTACTGTGTATGCATGAACAACAGAGAATGGTTGTATAGGCTCTCTGTTCTCTGTGTATAAGTAGGAGGGAGTGAGTCCGAGTCACACGTTGAGTGGCTGGCTATGTTTGGCCGGACCAACAATACTCCAACCCTTTGCCAGCTCCCCCTAACTCATCCCAGCCACAGCAGAGAAGACCTGCTCAGCGGCACAACAGGTGTGAAGGTATATCAATAGAACCTAAAGCCTTGCCACTTTAAAGACAGCAGGATGCTTGGTTTAGATCAACCACTTTCTTTAATAGCTTATTCAGTTGTTCAAGTTCAATATGCTAGAATTTCATTTATACCTGCAATGTATGGAAGGTTTAAATGCAGACACCACGGGCCAACTTCTTTAAACTGTAGGTCAGGGACATTGTAATGCATCTATATACGTGGGGACCATTCGAGTCACATGACTTTATGATATGTCTATCATGAGAAGACTAAAATAATGGTAACTTTCTAATATGAATACCATCCTGTGGTCCTGTGTCACCATCTTACCCATGGAAATGGGTGATTGCAAGGTAGTACCCCTTAAGTATTTCAGCAAAGGCATAAAGGAATCGTACATGTAAATAGGAAAATATTGCAATAATACTGCATAATTAATTACATCAATTTGGCCCAAGTATAATAACGAGATCATAATGAGAAATGTGTCATACAGGCCGTGGCATTATTTTGTGTTTAATTCATTTAATTATGTATCTGACGCAACACAAACCCAGTGGCCACAGCTATAGATAATAATGACAAATGATAGAAGTGGAACCGGCAGAAATGCCATTGTAACTTTTAATTCTAGGCCCATAACGGGCCCTGTGGGCAACTCCACATCTTAGCATCCCTAACAGCTTGCTCTGTTGTATAATAATGAACAAAAACGAGTCTCCTTACATTGCATACGATATAAATACACCAAATGCGGCCAGCTTGCCATGTTATATTTGGTTTGTAATAAAAATAACAAATCTGGTCAGTCATTGTAGACAGTGCTACACGACTGCTACGTTAGCTAACGTGAGTTTGACAGCGATTCAATGAGGGAGATGCAACTAACACGAACTACTTCTTACGAATATGTTACAATAATGTCTTTAAGGTCGCTGTTATAAACACTATGGCTGGGTTTACTTCAGTATTCGTGGTTCCTGTGGTACACCTCCTCGCTTTAAAAGGGCGATTTCGCATCAAGAGTCAGCAGCCTAGCCTACCATCCCGAGGCTTTGGGGCCTGCTGGTACCGTCGCAATAACTCTGCTGTTATGCGTTTAATCCGGAGAATGGCAACACACTGGGACGTTATTCGGAATACTTACAGTCCAAATGTTTCTTTTTGGGACCCATGATTTCGTGGGTTGTGGCCTTGCATACTGTTTTGGACACGGCCGAGCCCGTCACACTGTGCTGGGCTGCGGTGATCCGGTCCGTAATGCTCTGCCCCGACATCTTCCTTTATGGATGCAACAAAGAATTACAGACGCGACGCACCGGCTCTCTTTCTTCTGCTGCTTTCAAAACGATCCAGAAGAACTATCCAAGCCTCCAAGCCCCCGACCCCTTTCCCACCTTGGGAAATAGAATGTAAAAAAAAAAAAAAAAACAAGACGACCGGACCAGACGAGGACCAGAGGAGGGCGTAAGAAAGAGAAACGATCCACATAAATAGGAATAAATATATAAGCTCGGCCCCTCCGTTTCCTACGATTCAAACTCCGCTTGCGAATAAATTATATTTCATAAAGCTACGGCGGTACATTTGGCAGCACAGGGTCCACTCGCTGACTCATTCGCCCCGCCGTCTCTGTCTATCGCTCATTCCGATCTCCAGATCCCGGTGCGTTTCGGTCCGTGTCGGTAGTCGCCACTCCTGCTGCTGGCTTTAAAGCGCTACATGCAGTCAGGGAAATGGCGGGCCTGCTCTGCTCTCAGAGCGAAAGGGTGTTGGGTGGATGAGTGGATGACGTTCAACACACCGGAGCCAGACTTTAGACTCATACTGTTGACTGCTGACTCCCCTGCAATTATATTTGGTGCAGGTGACCATTGCAATTATAATTTTACGTTGGAATGCAGGCCTGCACACACACAATATATGGGAACTATGGTTGACCTATTTGTATATGACCTCATTTCGTTTATAAGAAAATAATTTGCATTAGCTCCTCACACAGACGACCGAACGCGCACTACACGTTCACGATTTGTGCTGGCACACACACAACACTTCCATGAGAAAAACATTTCACAAATCTCCAAAACAGCAGTTGGTCAACAACTGTTGCACAATAATATTTCAAAAACGGTTCTCTTCTTGGACAATCAAATTTCACCAATAATTATGGAAACGTAGTTTCCTTTGGATGAGTGGTAAACATAACTTAGTTTCCAAAACTAAGTTATAGTACTTAGTTAGTTAGTAGATAGTTAGTAAATAGTTCTAATGTTATTAATACTATTATAGTTATAGCATATAGTAAGAAGAGCCAGGGGCTTTTCTATAGGCAAACTACCTAGGCAATTGCCTGGGGCGCCACCTGTCCCCATATTTATCGAGGCAACCCTGCTTTTACTCGCACAAGCACCAAGCAGGTTGTTTAAATTAACTATTTTATTAGCCTAACCCTTACACTTGTTTACTCGTTATCTCATTAGTTCTATTTACCTGACAACACTTTTGAGCTCTTTCTCTCTACCCTACCTATCTCACTTCTCTAAGGTCCGCCTCCTCCTTCTGAGCACCCAATCACAACAATAACATTGAACACCACACACACACAGCACCCCCCCCAAGAAAGTCCCTCTTTGAGGGGGCAAACAAAGTCTTGAAACTGGCTGTGAGACGGTGGCCGTTGCCCCAGCTGCAGAGCGGCCCAACTGTCTTGAAACGCCGGGTTCCACTCTGGTGTGGTGGCAGGGGGCTGGGGGGGTACAGGGGAGGGGGGCTCAGAGTTTGGTGTGAGGGAAGTCCTACCCATGTATGGGGCAAGCCTGTCCCGATGCAGTGCCACTTTTCTGCCACTAGGTCGGAGGCTGAACCCTGTAAACCACTTCCCCCATCCTTTGTTACACTCTACAGGAGCCCAACCAGTGGCATTCCAACTTAGGGCACCGTCCCTTCTTCCTGCGAGGGCGATATACCCCGACCAGCTGCCCGGCATGAAAGTCCCTCCCTTTGGACTTCACGTGGTAATTCCTCTTCTGTCCGATGCAAGCTCTCTCCGGATGATCCCGGGCGAAATCGTGTGCAGACTCCAGGCTGTCCTGGAGCCTCTTGGAATACTCTCATCCCAGGGCCACGGCAGAGCTGTCGGTGGGTCTGCTAAATGCCATCTCCGCTGGCGTTCGCAGCTCACTCCCGAGCATGAGCAGGGCAGGTGTGCAGGATGTGGAGTCCTGTACCACTGACCTGTAGGCCATCAGTACAAGCGGAATATGTCTCACCAGGCCAAGTCTTGCTATCGATTGGGAAAAGTCCTGCCAGTGAATTGGGCTTTTTATGGGTACCAATGTGGCACCTCAGCTCCAACCAGATTCCGCACACAGCCCCCAGGCATAACCGACCAAGAATAACACAATACCACCTGCACCATCAACAGCAAGATCCCTCACACTACCAAGCCCCTGAGTGCGACAATGTCTGACATCTGCACCACTCACCCATCATGTGGTTCTTTTCAGGACTGCAACTTCACTTCAAAGAGGATCTCAAAGGTCTCCCTCTGCGTTCAGTGGGATTCCTTTCCTGACGATCCTTGAGACAAGTAGTGGTACAGAGGACCTGGAAATCTAAATATATGGAAGGCAAATCACAGGTAAAGGACTGACACATGCATGTGCTCTCCAGGCAAAACCTCCCCCAAACTCCCCCCGACTGCAGCACAATCACATACTTCCCTATGGACTCTGGCATGTGCAGGCTCAGGTCAGGGTTAGAGTCTGCCGTTGCCCCTAAGCTCTTACACCTGCAGGACTTGGAGGTTTCATGCGTGATCCACCCTCCTCACATCAAGGTAGATAAATTCAATGCCTCATTATACCCTGTGGACCCAAGCGAGTCAAAAGAGACACTACCAAGCAGTACGACTGGCCCACAGAGTCTCAGCATCCCTCTGCGAGATGATTGTGTCCCAGCCTCGGCTTGACTACACTCCTCTTATTAGAGCTCTCCTTGGAAGGGGTGACATTACAGGAACACTTAAAGGACAATTCCGGTATTTTGAACATTGAGGCCCTTTCAGGGTTGTGTAGGATGAAATAGAGTGGTTGACACCAAAATTTTTACTATTGGTCCTGTCTCGGGTATTTGGCTCATTTAGAATTCGTCATGCCAGCTTCAAAATACGGCTACGGGCATTCACAAACCTGTCCTTAAAACAACCGAAAGCACAAATACAGTTTCTGTCGTGTTTTATTTGGCATTTTGTAAATCCATTCATTTCTGTTGGAAGACTCATTACTCGTTGACCGGAAACGGAAAGGGGGGCTGGTTGTAGTCTTTTTTACTCGGTTCTACCACAAAGACTACAACTGAACGTTAACAGCCCCCCTTTCTGTTTCTGGTCAATGAGCAATGAGTCTTCCAACAGAAATCAATGAAATCAATGAATGGCATCAATGAATGGCATCAATGAATGGCAAATAAAACATAATAGAAACTATATTTCACTACGATACACCAGAAAGAGACCTCATGTTCAAAATACCGTAATTGTCCTTTAACGTAGACCTCCTGTGACCAACGTTTGTGACAAAGACACGACTTCACCAAGGGGGCCTATCGGTTGGTATGTCCTGATCAATACAGGAGAGGGCACCTATCTAGGCTGCATTGCTTCCAATTAAGATCCCACCGAGGTCTGCGCCTCAAGGAACACCCAGCAAATCAAGGACGCAGTGGGCAACAAGGACACCCTCCACAACCTCTGGCTAGCTGTCCATTAGAGAGACCCCGAAATGGGATTTTCCATGGCAGGGGGTTCCATGCCATACCCCCCTTCATAGACTCCCCTTCGTGGGGATCTGAAGGGGGCTTGGGGTTGCTGAGGTGGTGGGACATGGGTGGACATGTGAAGGGGGTTGGTACTGTGCGTTAAATGTGGTTCAAATGTAGCAACCCTGCTTTTATTTGTAAAAGCACCACACAGGTTAAGAGGAACTATTTTGTTTGTTCCTTAACACTCATTACTGTAGGCCGTTAACACACTGAACATGATGTGCATGTATTTACCTGTCGTGTCAATTATGGCACCCATTGCACTCCTGACCATCCCTGGAAGAAGGGATCCCCTACTATGCGTTTCTTCTCAAGATTTCTTCCTTGCTCATTTCAAGGGAGTTTTTTCTAGCCCTTGTGGGGGCTTGGGTAAAGGGGGGTGTCATAAATGTTTGACCTGTTAAGCCCTTTGAGACTGTAATGGGGATTAAGGGCTATACAAATAAAATTGAATTGAATTGAATTGAAGCTTTCCCCCCAATTGTCTCTTTATGTATTATGTATCTTCTATCTTATCTACATTTTATAATATTTAATAACTGCACACAATAGGATGGGTCTCCTTTGTTGTTTATCTTTTTGTACAGCTGCTGTTGCACTTTCTCATTTATTCTGTGTAGTGTTTATAATACTATAATTAAAAAGTGTTATTTCCTCAGAGTTACCATGCAGTTACTATGGTTTTAACATGAAACCTTGAGAGCTAGCAAAAGTTGTGTTTTTGCCAGTATGGCACATGCCCGGATAAGTATTGAAAAAAATGTAATCACCAAAGCCTATGTAATACGGTACAAATAAATAAAGGGTATTTCCCATTTAAGCCACCCGCGTTGTTGCACATCGATAACACAAGGGGGCAGCCCATTGCCATGATAACGCAGTTTTATCAATTTAATCCTTTGTTTTTGTATAAACTAATCTCTGATAATTTCTTGTGTAATCCACCACAATTGCGACAACATGTGTATTGGAGGTATCTAGGTCTTTATGCCCCCGGCTGTTTTTCCTTATGTTTTGATGAGGCTGTTGCACTTAGAGCCTCTAGTGTCACAGACCATACGATATTGTAAAATAAGTAGCCTTTTGCGTAGGCTACTACTTTATCCCTCCCCATGTTCAATAGTAGGGCCTACTATCTGTCACCATTAACCCTTTTCCTTCCAGAAGCTATTCATAGCGTTATGTGTATCAGATACCTTATTATTCCACGTGGTTTGGGTTACGAACATCAACAAAAGCCATCCGGTTGCGTCGTTTTCCCACCTAGGTAATTTGTACTAGCTTCCAGACTAACAAAAGAAAAAAAACAGGGCTTTACCGAGCCTTTAGGTTAGAATGCAAACAAACAAGCATTACCTCATGCTCCTCAATCCAATTATCCAATCCTTCAACACTTATTTCTTCCCAGTGTACACACATTAACAACTTTTACCCAAAATTAAAACTATAAATGTGTATATGTCAGTGTAAACATCGCATTCCGGTCAAATATTAACATACAAAGTAAATATAGATTATATTAAATGTAGTGGGGCTTTTGATTCACTTACAATATTGTTCAAATGTACATGATACGTAACATTTTTTTAATGTTCCAAGATAATAAAAAAAAAGCAGACTTCAGCCACGTTGCCTAGGTGCACCATTATTACCTCCATTTAATAAATATATAATCCATACAATGGGCCTGCTTTTTATGCATAATGGTCATGTGGGTGTATTGAAGCCGGATTGTATTGACTCCTTACAGCTGGTGGACAGTGAAAAAACGGTTGATTGTTAATTAACATAATGTAACAAAATCAGTTGTAAGCATGTGCTTTAGCTTACTGCCTATGTTTAAACCTTGCGTGTCCTATAGTAGCTCTCCTGGGCTCTGCTGGACAGCAGAGATGTATGAGACATGTGTCTGTTTGTTGTACCAGAGAGCTGCAGGTTGATCAGATATGCTAGATTCAATCTGCTTGGTCTTACCTATGGCAGCTGGCCAGGACTGTGGAAAATCCCTGCACACACACACTAGGGAACACACGCGGTCGCACACACACACATTCACACACACACACACACACACACACACACACACACACACACACGCACACGCACACGCACACGCACACGCACATGCACACGCACACGCACACACACATGCATACGCACGCACATACACACACAGACCTACAGTGCCCCCCCCCCCCCCCCCCCAAAAAAAAAGGGGGC
>JAOPJL010000053.1:9372789-9383131 GCA_027123545.1 Trisopterus esmarkii | reverse complement strand
CACACACACACTCACACGAGTGTTTTGAAGTTTGCGCTCAATTAAAGTCGGTGTACCTGTACTTCTGACCTTCTGACCTTCTGACCATCTCATAAGACTTTGGCCCTGTCCCAATTCTCCTCCTTCCCTTAGAATTGAGCCCTAACCCTAGACTTTGCTCGTTCCCGTGATTGGGTAGGGTGTCCCAATACTTAGGGGAGCAAGGGGAGTGCTGTTTTTCCCCTTAAAATCCACCCTTGAACGCTAGCCAGCTCGGGAGCTGACTTGCAGCTAAGGGCACTTAAAGCAAGTTAAGTTGTTAAGGGGAGAGAGATGGGACCGGGCCTTTTTGTCCTCCCAATTCCTCCACATCCAGTAGTAAAGCCACTCACCGACCCTCTCCCCCAGCTTCAAGAACCAGCACGACCTGCGCAAGCACATGGAGACCCACAACGAGGGCGCGGCCTACCAGTGCACGGTGGAGGGCTGCGACTACTCGTCCCGCATGGCCCACACCATGCGCCAGCACTACAGACGCATGCACGAGGTCAGCCAATCATAGGGCCCGGCCGGTCGGGATGTTCCGCTCCGAGCTGAAGTCCGTACTGGGTTCCAGGCTGCCTTTAGAGGCCCTGAACCTGTTACCTACAGTACCTCAAGTTTAACTTGTTTAATTGTAGATGCAGTTAATGGATACGGTCATTAAAGGGCTCGGTGAGATCAGCCATTACGAGCCGCTTCAAACTCTGCCCTGCCTTGTGACATAGTGACCGCGAAAGTGGGAGAGTCCACCCAGATGTATGCTGGATGGATCAGCCTAGCCAGTGGACTGTATCAATGAGCAGGCTGATCTATCCATCATACATCTAGGTGGACACTCTCCAACTGGTGATGTCACCAAAGGCGCAGGGCAGATTCTGAAATGGTTTTAATGGCCATCTATGTCCTTTATTAAGAATTCACCCCACAGCTATGGACCAAAATGTCTGCTAGAATTATTAGTAGAATTAGAGCCGATTTTAAAGATTAAAGGGTAATAGTAATTAGTCTGTTTGAATGTAACCGTTTATAGAATTGATTCTGTGATTATTGATGGATCCCGGTCATGTCCTGACTGCTGTGATGTCTGGGATGGTTGATGCAGGGCGGGATGATCTCCAGGTATAAATGCCACATCTGTGAGAAGACGTTCTCCTGGTGCTACACGCTAACACTACACCTCCGCAAGAAGCACCAGCTGAAGTGGCCGTCGGGACACTCGCGCTTCAGGTAACCCTCCTCCAGTCCTCTTCCCCTTCTACAGCCCCCACTGGCCGTTAAGATGAGGTTCACTTTAGCGACCAGGAACAGGAACATACGTTGGCAGTACAGATGAAGCCACGTTATTATGCTTCTATGTGCAATAACCTCTGATCCCATCGCTCACCTCGACTCTCTGCTCATGGCGATGGATCTGCCAGGCGATGCATCGTGCCCCATTTCACTGGCTTGGTTATAAAAAAATAATGTAAAAGCATGCCGCTTTTCAAGTGACTTACACAGGATTAATTGGATTTGTATTTGTAGCTTATCTTGGATCCCTACATGTATTAGGAATGTGCATTGAAATAAGAGTCAATTATGATACGGTTCACTTTAGCAATCCCAGACAGGTAACGCAGAAAGTACCAGACAGTAATCTGTATATAAAATAAAAAAAAAAAGTCAACCTAAGAAAGAAAGTTGGAGTTATCCAGGAAGAGAACACACAGGTAGATAAAAAAAAAAAAAAAAAAAAAACATCTCCGATGGGTGACCCCTTTACATTGACGAATCAGTTACAAGTAACTCAAGACCCCCGCAAACCATTACACCCCCTCCCCTCCCCCCCCCAGGTACAAGGAGAACGAGGACGGCTACCTCACCCTGAACATGGTGCGCTTTGAGACGGTGGAGGTCACCCAGGAGATCATGAAGAACATGGAGAAGAAGCGGCAGATCCACCGCCGGGGCCCCGGCCCCCGGGCCAAGCAGGCCTCCAGGGGTGCCCCCGACCGGAGCCTGGCCTCCTCCCCCCCGCCGGCGGGCTCCGCCTCCCCGTCCTCCTCCTGCGACGCCTCCTCCTCCTCCCCGGGCTCCTCCTCGGATGAGGAGGAGGAGGAGGAGTCTGCGTCGTCACCGCAGCCCAGCCCCCGTGGCGGCGGCGGCGACTCCCCGGTGTACTGCGTGATGAACAGCATCCCCCACATCGAGGACGACCCCGGGGGGCCCCTGCTGCTGATGGAGGAGTGCGACCCCACCGTCACCTCCGGGGCGGTGCAGGCCCTGACGGAGGTGGCCCGCGGCCTGGGCATGGACGTGGTGTGAAGACCCCCCCTGATACTGTTCCTATGATGTTCAGTGGACCCCCCCCCCCCAGATTCAGATTCATGCGCGTTCATCGTTTTTATTGATATTTTTTTCCTTTCCCTTTCGCTTCGTGTTCATACAGGGAGGGGGCGACAAAGAGTTCCGGTTGAGGACTCTGCTCTGCTTATAGGGGGGAAGAAATGCAAGATTTTATTTTTGAATCAAACGATTTTATTGTGACTCTGAGCCGCCGGTGTCCTGAAGGAAGACCCGTGTCTCGTGAAACACGGCTGAACTCTGACCCCTCGTACGTACGGCGGCGGCGCCAAGCTGAAAGAGTTGTTTGTATATTTTTATTTTAGATGTTCAGTAAGTTCCATTTTATTTCATGGAACTAAATGTTATGCAGCTAAAGACTGAAGTTTAGCACTGTTTTAAGTTATTCAATATTGAGAAGCCAGTTTATTTATTAGAAGATACGATAGTTTACAATTAAGTGGTAAGTTTTGATGGTTCTTTCAGAGTGAATAATTTGAGCATTAAAACAACTTTTTCAATGTTGGGTGAAGGTTTTTTTTATTTTGAATAGTGATGGCTGGTCCGACCTGTTACACTGATTACTCAATGTGCAACAGAGGTACAGCCCCGCCCAGCCCCAGAGGCACATCTGACTCAGGCCAGGTGAGGCTGCTGAGACCAGCCGTCCTCCACATACACCCACAGTGCGTCATTATTATACATTTTTAAAAACATGATGGAAGTCATGCATCTGAACAAGGCAGTTGTATTGAAATAAATAGTTTTAAAGTACATGTTTGAGGAAATCTGTGAGACCCTTTCTTGAAGTGATCTCAAAAATAAAAGCCCCAACACTGGAGTATTGAGTATTGATTTAGTTTGAGACGGATCAACGTGGACCCCCGGGTGCACGGCGTCACAAGGGCTGTCCCGCCAGGTTCTGGAGTTCAGTGTTCTGCTTCATAAACACCGCTGGGTGGAAGACATGTTGGTTCTGTTGTAGGAACCTGTCCTGTACAAAGGAAGGCGTCGGATAGAGGGAGTTGGGATCTGTTCCGGTAGCGTAAAAGCCGGGAGAAGGCTGGTAATACTGAGGTCTGCTCACTGGAACCGAGTGAAACATCTTCCCTGTGAAGACGCGGCAGTCCTCCCGTTCCCCGTGCCTCGTCCTTTTGGCTTTAAAACGCACGCCGTCGCTCTCGGGAAGACCCCGTTTCTTCGAGTCCCCGGGCCCCCGCCTGGGGCCGGAGTCGTACTCGCAGACGCGTCCGTATCTCGATTCATGCTGGGATGTTTCTGCGTGAGGCTGTGCCCGAGCGGTCTCCTCCTCCGCCTGCTCCTCCTCCTCCTCATCCTGCCTCAGTAGGTCTGCCAGGTGCAGGGGGGGCTGTGCCCGGCCCTCACAGTCCGACGCCCTCCTCTTCAGAGACCGGCCGTGGGAGGGGTCTGGGAGAACACACACTGGTTGAGTTACTGCTGTAGTTTCTCTTAAGGATGGTGCTGTCCCTTTCTGTCACTAGTCATTAAGCTGAGACACTAGGCTAAATGACAACAAAGCAGTTTTAGATACATTAATATATGAGTTGGTTGCCAAAGGAAACCAACAGTGACATTAGGGTCAAACCCAGAACCTTCGACTGGGAGTCAAACACCTCGACTACTAGACTATCCGGCACCAGCAGCTTCTGCAGCTTCTACATCGGGATTGTATGGAGGAGACTTTTTACAGGATGATGATGTTGAACCTGAATTCACCTGGGATTGGTGGTAAGGAATGGGCAGAGTGCCTGTTCTGTTGTATCACCGTGGTCACGTCAGTCACAGAAGGAAACTCTGGTTTCATCAGCGACTTCTGAAACATGTTTGCAGTAAAGATGCAGCCACTTTATTATGTCTCTACTGTATATGCAATAACTTCTGATCCATCGCTTACCTCGACTCTCTGCTTATGGCGATGGATCTGCCAGGCGATGCAAACATGCATCGCGCCCCATTTCCCTGGCTTGGATAAAATAATGTATGATAATGTATAATAATGTATAACGTATGTAATGTAAAAGCATTCAGCTTTTCAAGTGACTTACAAAGGCTTTACTAAATATGTATATGTAGCTTAAGGGTCTCATGACATGCCACCAGGTGTGGTGTGATTAGCCGTTACAAGCCGTTTTGAAAATATGCCTTTTCCTGTGTCCTAGTGACATCACTAGTGGGCTTGTCCACCTAGATGTACACTGGATAGATGAGCAACGTTTGCCACAGTCCACTGGGTAGGCTGGTGGACCAATCTATCCAGCATACATCTAGGTGGACATCTAGTGTGCTTGACAGCACTCCCCCCTTGCTCCCCTAAGTATTGGGACGCCCTACCCCATCACGGGAACGCGCAAAGCCTAGGGTTAGGCCTCACATCTAAGGGAAGTGACATCACCCACCTGTGATGTCACTAGGGCTCAGGGAAAGGCCGATTTTCAGATGGCTTGTAACGGCTGATCACACTCACACCTGGTGGCATGATATCCCCCCTTTTAACTTGGATTCCTAAATGTGTGAGGACTGCGGTGACCCACCTTAGGCTGGGTGAGGGCCTGTGAGGCTCTGGGGGAGGTCGTGAAGGGCACAAAGGACTGTGCCCTCTGTTCTGTGATGGACAGAGAATCCAGGGTCTGCAGAATTAGTGCGTGGTCACGGCACATGCGGGCGAGATATAGAGGCAAGACAAACAACGGTAAAGTCCTGCCCACAGACCCTTTTTTAAACACGGTTTACAGTGGGATCAGAAACATTGGCCTGAGGTACTCTAGGATTGCGTACAAGGTAGGCATGGGGACTGGGGATCGAACCCAGTCCCGTTCGGCTTGGAGCCGGACCCCTTGACTTAAGTCGAGCTTTATCAAAGTGTGCAATTTAGCACTAGGACACAAACAAACAAAACAAAAACTAACATGTAACAAGCAGGTTGTGTGTTGAATATGATCCTGATAAATGAGTGTCTCCCTACATTACTATACTGGGTCCACCGTAGGCATGGCGCCGGGGAGATGGACAGAGAGGGGTGTGGGAGAGGAGGGAGGGCCTGCAGGTGTGTGTGCTGGTGGGGGTGGACCCCAGTGGGCTCCGCTGGGGCGTGTTGCTGGGAACACAACCAGTAGGATCTCAGATCCTGACTGGGCAGGATGTTGTAATCTGGTAGAAAAGAATGAGAACACGTCACCGGAGAACACACGCACACGCACACGCACCCGCACACGCACACACACACACACACACACACACACACACACATTTCCCTCAGAAGTTGGAGCGGGGAGTGACGTCATACCTGAGGTGACTTCAGATTCCGACCTACTAGTATAAATATAATGCACTACATGGCCACAATGAGGCATGCTGGGAGATGTAGTTGTTGACAACGTACCGTAGGAGAGGGACATTAGTAAGCTCCTGTGTGGATTGGGAGGGTTCATCTCAGGGGCGTCTGAGGTTGAAAACATCCGGCAGGGTTTGAGTCTTTCTCCAGGAGAGGAGATTCGCTATGGAGTTAATTTGTGATATTATTATCAAGTCAAATTCTAATAGCAGAGGCATTGAAAATCAACAAAAATGCATCTTGGTCAATCAATCAGTGACCAATAAGTTAATATTCACCTTTCAGCTGATGAATCTGTGACAAAAGTTGCATTTATAGGTGTATAGATAATTTTTTCACACTATTTTGTGGACCTTTGTTATCTGCTTTATTCTAACTACCAATTTGAATCATTTTAATTTAATTTAACCCTCAGTTCGTTCCAGGGCTACCTTGAACATGTCATTTTGTAAGCATGAAAACTCCTTGTTAGATGACACGCTGGATTATCCACAGGAGGGACGTCTGCTAAATCCAGTTAATTCATTTGGGAACCATCCGTTCCAAGGACACATGATTAGTAATGCTGTTAGCAGAATGAATAGTGAGAGATGGGACTGATGTACAGACCTCTTCAGTCTAGTGGCATATACTGTTACATGGTGAGGCTGGTAGAAGCTTAGTGAGCAATGGGACTCGTGTACAGCCCTCAGCCTCACTGAGTTACACTATACAAGACTAGGGTCAATGGGACTGATGTATTAAGCAATCATCATCATCATGTAATACACAAACCAAACTAGGGGAAAACCCTCTAAGCAAACATAACGTTGTTTCTCACAATTGTGTCTCGTTATTCTGTTCAATTCCCTTAAACAGAAGTTGTCTTATAAGTTGTCTTATGGGCAGAGTGGCAGATATTATGGGAATGCCACACCGTCACTTGAAGTGTTCAGGACCTTCAAGTTGGACTCTCAAGGCGCCAGGCTCTACATGCACTCTGGTGAAATGTCAGTTTGTCACACGCCAAAGCTAAGGCTCCTGCCTGATCAAGTCAAGCAGCGTAAGGTTTAAAATACCCTTTCTTTCCTTGAAAAGGTTATCCTGCTTCAAGTGCAACAGGAACATCTTAGTCTAATAAAGGTTGTTGCGTCCAGCCACAAGATGGGGATAGCGTTTTATCCAACAGCAACAGCAGTATTACAGAAATAGTTAATGATTCTGAATAATGAAAAATATTGCACAGTTGGACATTGAGGAAAAGCAGAAGTAGGCTACCAACCAAAGGACAATAAGCAGCCTTTGGCCATTCACTTTTAATTATACAGCGGGGGAAAAATTACAATAGGCTTGTGTGTCCCAGGTACCTGACAGTCTACTGCCATAACGTTGAGATAAAAAGCAGACCAAGGTACTCACTGGCAGCAGCTGCAGAGCGGCGGTCCCCAGTGATCCGCAGTGGACCGAGGCTGACGGCTCCTTCAGCGCGTCTCTATCACGGCAAGTAATGGCTTTCAGAGCTCTCTCTACCACGTCTCTCTCTCTCTCTCTCTCTCTCTCTCTCTCTCTCTCTGTCAGTCCCTCCCATTCACACACACCGGCCCTCACACTGGCTCACACACACAAATTAATTATCAACTTGGATTGATATGTATATTTCACAAAATGACCTGCTACGGTGTAGTGCATATCAGATGAAAGGATTTAAAAAAATAAGAAAAAAAATAAACCCTGTGCTAGTCCATTACATATACAGAACCACCTGTTGTCTAAGCCAGGGTCAGCTGCCTCCTGGTCAATTAGTCAACCTTACTTACCCACACCAGGAAAGGCCATTAACTGCTCCCAACAGCTTGTGCTAATCTCATTAAGCGTCTAAGACCTTGTCATTTGAATTCCATTAACACTATAGAGAGCGCAGCGTGTCTCTGCTGAAGAGGAATTCATTTCCTAAGTGCTAAAATGTAGGTTACACGGTGCTATATTAAGAACCATTCCTGCACTGCTTAATATAGCATCCAGCACCGTGGCTGCGTACCTGCCCAGCGCTGCAGGCCAGGTCTGGTGTCTCCTCGGACGGGAGGCTGAGGTTCAAGACGGGCAGGTCTGGTCCCTCCTCGGACGGGGGGCAGGTGGCGGGGGTAGAGGCGCTGCAGGCCAGCAGAGGGCGCTCATCCCGCGGACTCTCGGTAGAGATCCCTTGGCAGTTGGCACGCCAGAGTAGGGGTGCTGACCCGGGATCCTGGCAGAACTCCAAACCCGGCTATTGTACCAACATGGGCCCCGGTCCTTCCAACCTCTCCGCTTTGATAGCCAGTACAGTCGTACAACAACAAGTTGGGTAATGGATTAAGTGTAAGTACTACGCACGCGCACACACACACACACACAATGTATGTATGCTCCGGATGTCTTGGACACCCGCAGTTCGAGAGTTGGTTTTCTAATGTGACTGCCCGGATATCTCGGTGGTTCCTTGACATGAACACCTCCATTAGGCCATAACTGTTCGACCAGTTCTCCGATGTGAACCAGTGCACTGGCTCTTGGACCAACCGTTTAACCTCGGCGGGCAAACGGGGCTACCCCTTAATTGGATTCAATTAAGCAGGATGAGGCCTGTGATTGGATAAGCCCCGGCAGCGCCATGTTTCCTCTTCATTAGCTAATTCCATTTTCACCAAGCGGCTAAACCCTTTTAGTGCAGGTAAGGTTAAATCCATTTCGTAATTGAGGAACTCTTACTTGACGTTGAGCCACTGGCCTTCATATGGCCCGAAGTCCTTCAATTTGTCACGCAAGTTTGCCAACTACAGGATCAAGGTTTAAAAAAAGGCATGAGTCCATTGAACAGATTCAATGCATTGAAGGCCCAGTGATCAGGTATGAAATGAAAATTTATATATAAATGAGGACCATCAGGTAGCCTGTTCCACAGTGAATACACCACGGGTACCAGCAGTGGTCTCCAAAGTTTAGCCCGAAACAAAGTACATAAATGAGGACAATGAAATTACGTAGACGCACTTTATTCCTAAAACTGAAGCTGCACCATCAGTAGCGGCACACAATTATATTTACACATATACACACACACACAATTACCTAAATCTGTTATATAAAATATATAATCTGACAATGTACCTTCTCATGTTCCTCCTGTTTGTCAGAGCTCGTTGAGTTTGACTGTGCGGGAGACTCGGGCACCGATAGCACAGAGAGGTAAGTCTCATCCACTCGTGGGGTGGGTCACAAATGCCCAGGCCAGCCTACTTCATTTTTACAGCATGGCAATAAAAAGGTATGTACCCTCTGGAAAAATAATACTCTACAAGCAATCTACAGCAAATCCACGTGAACAGCTTCTTTTATCGTAACTGTAATTGAGAAAATTACACCACTTTTTATCGAAACCCATTCCTTTACAGTGAGATGGCAATGTACACACCCGCCAGGATTTGTAATATATAAAAGATATTAAGCATTAAAAATTCCACATTTAAAAACTTACAATAAATAATATATGCAGGCATTTCATTAGGATAAAATTTCATAGATTGCAATCTACAGTCATTAAAAAGACAATTTATTCTCCTTTATGAAAAGTCCCTTGATCATCCGAAATGCTAAAATGAATTCTTGGCATTGGCTTGATTGAAAAGGCCCGGTCAGTCGTGGTTGCGTTGGCGACACCGGCGGTACGACGAGACGGTGTTCACCCCCCCCCCCCTCCCCTCCCTACAGCGTGCTCTGACGTCTCCGTGGGGGAGTGAGGTCACTTCCTGTCCGGGGCACGGAGGGGCGCGCTCGCTTCTTCTTTTTGTTATAAGCACAACAAATCCATGATTTTCAGTGAACAGCGACCGTCTCCCGGCGGCGGCGGATCCTGTGGCTCACGGAGCTCAGAGCATGTTCATGATAAAGTTATACAGCTGGTTCAGCACCACGAAGTGGACTGGCAGGCACGAGCGCCGGTCTTGCGTTGCAGGGTCGCACGTCAGCCAGGAGAGGGCGTTGTACTGCTCCAGCACGAATCTGGAGGAGGGAGAATTAAAGGAGACTTGTTTATTTGCATTCCCGAGAACCGGATGAACCAAACGTATGATTTATAAAATCATCCAAACCATTTATACTATAATCCACTAGACAACACTTGTTCAGATGCATTGCCAAGACTTGGGTGAACTGAATCAGCCTTTTATGAACCAGCAGAACACCGGCAGAACACCGGCAGAACACCGGCAGAACACCGGCAGAACACCGGCAGAACACCGGCAGAACACCGGCAGAACACCAGCAGAACACCAGCAGAACACCAGCAGAACACCAGCAGAACACCAGCAGGGGCCCGGTGATGTGGCTCGGCGTGCAGCAGTTCACTGAGCCTCACCTGAGCACGTCGGAGGTGTGGTTTGAGTCCAGCGGGTGGGAGTGTTTGCTGTGGAGGAGTTCGTCTGACTGGACCGAAGACACGTGCAGATGCAAGGACGCCTGGGAGGGAGAGAGGGAGAGAGGGAGAGGAGGTCAGAAGGAAGCCCTGACCTGCTCCTCCACACCGGACGCTGGAGCTCCCTGTGTGTCAGGACCGCACGGTCGCTCACCAGCTTCCGCAAAAGACTCAAGACTCACTTGCTCACCGAGTTCACCTAGACTCTGCATAGCTGCCCC
>JAOPJL010000053.1:9230919-9240948 GCA_027123545.1 Trisopterus esmarkii | reverse complement strand
AATATGGTCATATCAGTCAGTGCCTGAACTTATGTGAAATTCTGTCTATAGCTCACTTCAAAGTGCTGACATAATGCAATTTGCAAAGGCAAGAATATGCATGTGTACGTTTTTCAAATGAAAAATTCTCAAAATCCATACAGTAAAATCACATGGTTCCTTGTGTACACGAAGTCAGCACACCGGTTAATATGGTCACATCAACCAGTGCCTGAACTTATGTGAAATTCTGTCTATAGCTCCCTTCAAAGTGCTGACATAATGCAATTTGCAAAGGCGAGAATATGCAATGTGTACGTTTTTCAAATGAACATTTCTCAAAATCTATACAGTAAAATCACATAGTTCCTTGTGTACAAGTAGTCAGCACACCGGTTAATATGGTCATATCAGTCAGTGCCTGAACTTATGTGAAATTCTGTCTATAGCTCACTTCAAAGTGCTGACATAATGCTATTTGCAAAGGCGAGAATATGCATGTGTACGTTTTTCAAATGAAAATTTCTCAAAATCTATACAGTAAAATCACATGGTTCCTTGTGTACACGTAGTCAGCACACCGGTTAATGTGGTCATATCAGTCGGTGCCTTGCACACAGCACTAAGGCCAACACAGCAGCGAAGAGAAGGAGAGGAGACATGCTGGCTGGGGCTCATGGGATGTGGTGCAAGTTGCAGCAGCGGAACGAGAGAAATGTAAAGGTAATATAAAGGTCATGAGGCACTTGTAGGACAGGTAACAGGTAAAATATTTATTTGCACAGCACACACAGCCATTGCTTTTGCTTCAGCTCTTGAAGTGTCCTGGGGTCCATGGTTAAACAGACGGCATGGAACCACCGGTCACATTTATCACACTGGATCTGTTGGATTAAAAAATGAATTCATGATTTATTCATGCACATGATTTTGTCAGTTGGTAGCAACACTTAAGTTTAACTGGTATATCACAAGCGTCGGTGAAGTCACTTAAGAAAGGTAGTGCATTACATATAACTCATGGAGGAATAAGTGCTGTTAACCATTGGGGTAATTTTATTACAGTAACTTAGTAAGTTGCTACTAACACTGTATGTCACATCACGATTCCACATTGAACTGCTGCTCACAACAACTCACCCAGTTTGTGTTGGCAGGTGCTTCTCCAGGGGGCCTGTCAGCTCCACACATTGCACATGTCTCTTCATCAAAGACTGAAAGAAAGTGTATTTGCATAATACATTTAATCTGAATTCAAGTGGAGTGCCTTTAAGTTATTCATTATTTAAGTTATTGTACCTGATGCCTCAAGGACTTGGAGACCCATATTCCTCCTAGATTCTCCCATGGCTTTCCTGGTGGTTTCAAATTGCATTTGGGGCAACTGAGGGAAGGCTCCCATTACTGCTCTGGCCATCTAAATAAACAACACTGTAGTTATTGAAAATTGTCTTCCTCTTTTAAACGATAACTTAAGCATATGTCAACTCATGCATGACGGGGAGGGTTTACAGAAATCTTGCATGTGTGCAGAAACACCTAAAAGGAACCTTATTTCTACCACTGCAAACATGAAAGAAACATTATGTTTCCACTATACATAGTTCAACTTACTTCAACAACAATAACGCCACAACTGCAACCATCCCTTTGCACTGGGTGGGGCATTACTCCTCCTTTCCACTGAACATCAACCCAGTCCGTTTTCCCATGGGATGTTCTCCTCATCTTGAAGTATTCCCTGAAGAAACGTGATGTTGTGATAATTTCTTTAGGCACTACCAAAACATTGTTCATTCACAGATACATTTTAGCAAAGTTTGTATTCACTTATAAGGCATATGGACAGATCTTCAAACATACCACTGATTACTGAGGTCATACAATAAGAAACAGCTGCCATTGTTGAATGTGAACATGACTGACTTCAAATGTTTAGAATTCTAGTTTGAATATTTACTGTATTTTCGTGGCGGCATGTGCAGAGTCCTCAAGCTCAGAGGATGCTGGTGATGGATCCAATTGGAAGACTGTGCCAGACTTTGCATGAATGTACTGTGAAAGAAGAGAGGGTATACTGTAATTAATACTTTATTTCACGATGTGATAACAAACATCTTACTGAGTGAAAATTAAGAAGGCAACAAACCAGCATGTTCCAATGATTCCCATTCACATGGATGAATGACAGCATCGCTTCATAGTTTTCAAAGTTTACCTACAGCATGAAAAAACAATGTTTGATGATGATTTAATGAACATGTAAGTCAATTGTTTACCTATGAGTATCATGATGTCTATCTTGGGTACCATATTTGTTAGAAATGTTGGCATGGACAAGAAAGCTTTCAGACAGTGAAAATACATAGTGCTTCCTTATGAAGTGGACTTGAAGCTTCTCGTCCCAGCTATTTCATGAACGACTGTATAGTTGGGATGGGCATTCGATTAAATTGTCTTAGTTGATCGTCGGGAGAATTAACGATCAATTAATCGATAATTTGTTAATATTTTTATATTAAAATTAACTATTTATATGCTATATTCAAAATGCAATGGAAATTGATTGTTCATTCTCCCGCGTTTATGGACACTTCCGGTCCGATTCGAAGTGGAACAACAGCTCAATCGGAGAAGAATTCCATGTGGAATAGAAGAGTTGGTGTAGTCTGCTTTATTACACTGGTTTTCTCTATGCCAAATAAAAAAACGTCCTTTTGATCGATAACAATATAAATTGATCAACACATTTCTTAACGATCAATGATCGATCATCGATTAATTATGCCCATCCCTAATAGTAAGTATTCCCATCACACAACATACCATCACATGCACAAACAGACACTGAACATATTACCTTAGGTAAGCTTTGACGGCGTACTGTGGCCCTGTCACCAGACAAAATCACACCTGCCGTGTAATGGTCCATCAGGTAGATGGTGTCTACCACATTGTGTGTGTAGGCACTGAGATGCATCAATCCATGAATTATCTGATGAACACAACATAATGTTTGATTAACATTAACACACAGCATCACCACATGAAAGCAAACCACTTTTTTGGCCGTTGAAATGAATAACGTCATTCTGGCATATATACAGTATTTGGCCTATTATGAGCGCACCACTCACTCAGAGTAGCAGCTGTACAGCAACCAACAACTTTCCTTTTATTACTTATAACAACTATTCACTAGTTGGCCCGTCAGTATGATTGCTATTGCTAAGCGTGTAAGCAGTGCAGAAAAGCAGTGAGAGGAAGAGGTTTAAAGATGCCTACCTCTCCTGTCAACCACAGGTGTGGCCGTAGTGAACGCAGCTCTGAGTGGTGTACATAGATGCTCCGACCCTTAATTTGAGATGGCAGTACCGCAACAACCACCTCTGTCGACCTCTTTCTCCACAGTAAGGTTAACTGAAAGTCAGGATTAACATTTAATCAATGCTGCAATTAAGGTCTATGATCCATGGTGTATGATTTGAAATGAGAGCTGCTATAAAAAATAAGCAATTATATTGCATCCTCATTTTCTTCTGCCTAGGGTTAGGGTTAGGGGAAAAATCAAAGTGAAGGTGCAAAGAAATATATAGTCTGTCTGTCTGTGTGTGCGCTAGTAAGCTCTGTCTTGTTCATTACCTTCCATGCCATTGTACTAATCCTCACCTGTTGGTCGTGCAGGTCAGATGAGGACAAGTGGCTTTCACCTGGCCTATCAGCATTCACCTGAACACTTGCATGTTCAGGTGAAGACAGGTGAAGGACGTTCACAGGGCAGAGGGGTGAGGATGGGCGGCTTTCAGATGGGCAGTCAGCATTGCTCAAAGGTTCAGCATTCTAAGATTTAGTGTACAGAACACAACAATGAAAAAACTCTAAGGGAAATATTCCTTTCCTTAAATATTACACTACTCTGTGATTCCGACATGCCTGTATTTATTTCAAAAATATATGGGCATACTGAGTCACAAGACAATTGTTGGTATCCTTAGGAGGGATGCTCACTAATGTTTTCAATGACTTTTTAATTTACCTTTGTTGTCTGAAAGGTAAATGCCTTCTTCCTTGGTGCCACGTACACTCCCCGTTTCCTTTGGCTTCTGTGTTTCCATTTCTCAGTTTCCACCTGATGTCTCTACAAAACCAATCAAAGATTTGAATGGCCGGTTTCACAGAATTAACCTTTAGAATTTGCACACACATTTCATTGTCTACACATAAATACATGCATACAAGGATTTTGTGTTCATTCATGTGAAATATACACATACTTTATATGCTTTATATACAAACATCTACAGTGGTATGATGAGTCCATAAAAACTGCCTCTTCCAGTGAGTTAATTAGTAAGTGAGCGTGAGTGAGTCAGAGACTGAGTGTATACATAAGTTTTTAAGTAGAAATAGCATATCACCTTCTGCTTCCTCCTTTCCTTCAGTGAGTCAGCATATTCCCTTAGCAGGGCATTGGTGCTGACTTTATGCATGGCCACAAAATCGTCCATCCTCTTGAAGCGCCTGCCCTGGAGCCTGACTTTCTTCAAGTCCCACTGGCTCTTCTCCATGATCCCTTGGGTCCTGTTGTCCTGTGTGTAGTTCTGGATTGACACATAGAAATTGTGCCCAATTGAAACATTTTGGTCAATAATTAGTATGTTCGCCCCTTTCATCAAATCAATGCACCCACACTAAATGAGGACTAGGAATAAATTAAGAAGAGGGGTGTGGGGGGGAGGCTTTCTCTGCTTTCCACCCTTTCTGGAACACACACACTCGGAGGTGTGACATTATTAAGGACACACTGGCTCACCCAAAGCAGTGGGCAGCCACAGTGCAGCTCAAAGGGAGCACTGGAGCAGTGGTTGTGCTTGTGGCATGTTCAATAATATTACAGTATTTCATAAGGAACATGCCTATATGAGCAACATGATGACATTTTTATCAACTTTGATCTGATATTATACCTGTTTCGCTGTACTTGCTGCTTTCTCAAATTTATTCGACAGCTGCAAATAAACTGGCCCTTTCCCATGGCGTCCCAGGTCACCTGAGGATAGGGTAGGTGGGAAAGAAATGAATTTATGGGACAATAACCCCAATTTATGCATTGGAATTTATGTAGAGGACACCACAGAGCTAGAATAAAAGGTTTTGGACTTTAATTGGGAACAGGCTGTGTTTACTACAGACTAACCCAGGAGGAGGCCAGTCCACAAAGGAGCTTGAGGGAGGAGATTCTGCAGAAGAGTGGGAATAATGCTTGGGCATCGATACAGATTTGGGTCACCATCTCTGTCCATTTGCACATTTCTTAGCAAATTTTGGAAATGCAGAAGAAATGGCGATTGCACCAATTCACTCTGTTATAAAAAGGAAAAATGGATATTAGGATAACTTTGGCAAATTCACACATCACCTCCAATTAATTAATTTGGATATGATAAGCAAACAATTTTTACTGATACCATGTTTACACAACATGTGTTATAATGGACTTGTTGTTGTTACATGACCTAATGCAACATTCGTAACAGTTGGTTCAAGTGTTGTTTTTGGTTTCTCTTAGACCCTCTACCTTAATGTAATCTGAGTGACCTCATCGGTTGCTTAAATGCTCTGCGCCTCCCAATACCCAACTTAGGAAAGACACAAAGGTGCTGCTGCCAGCCATTTACATATCCCAAATTCTTCCTCCTCTCTCCTAAGGTGTTGCCCTCCGCAAAGGTGCCGCCATTCATGTACATACCCCAAATTCTTCCTCCTCAATCTTGGCCTCTTCTATGGCTAGGTCTATCCCCTGCAGATGGACCTGCAGGTTTTGAAAATGTTTTTCAACATTCACTGCACTGCAAGGGCTGGAGAAGACGACAGCTGCGCTAATGAAGACATCATCAAGCTCATGCATGGTTCGGGCTTGAGTCATTCTCCCGATCACATGCATGGCTAGATGGTAATGTTTGCTAGCACTGTAAAGAAAAGCGTGTGCAATTAGTATAACAAAGAATACACTATCACAATACAACAGAATAAATGATCAATTTCACTGTTACTCACTGCTTCTTGCAGAGACTCTTCACATTCTTCATAATGTGGCTTAGGCATCTATGAAGAATGGGGAGGAGTAAAACACAGAGCTTGATTGCACCCGTATTCCTCTACATTTTTTGCACATTTAAATTTAAACAGTTTTTATATTACATATATATATATATATATATTTGTTTTGTGAATCTGTCTTTATGGCTGTGTGAATACTGAAAATTGCCTCTGGGGATGAATAAAGTACGTATAGTATAATTGAATACCTCTTCAGGAGCTCTGGGAGGGATATCCCACAGAAATTCATGGAGAGTGACTGGAGAAGGACTGATGAGCCATCACACATGACCATCACTGGCCTTCTTCGCACTGCCTGCCCATGCTGCCTCACAGCATCAGTCAGGAAGGCTGCAATGAAATGGGAGACTGATGCTGTCGTTTGGTCAGTTGTGACAAATGTAGCCACAGGGAGGGGGGAAGACCCTTTATGTGGGTGTCTCACCACTATCTCATATATATAATATGGTTTAGGGTCTCCCATTGACCTGTGGACCACACTGCCAGTGGCATCAATGTAAACAATGTCGTGTTTACATTGGTCAAAGTATACATTGATGGTCTTTGCAGACCAGAGCATCACAGCCTTCGGCTTCTGTGAGATCTGCTGTATTACAGCAGACTCAGTCCCCCGCTCCTCCTCCGCCATCATTTTTAAGCAAAGCATGTCGTCTTCATGCAGGCGATTGTGTCCTCTCTTCTCAGAAGACAGAGTCTTCAAAACCCCTGCTGTTGGGACTCCATCCCTGCAGCCTGACTCATAAATGTCCTCACCAAGCCCCTGGAGTTTCTCCAGAAACAAGCTCCTAGGGAGCTTGTTTTGGAGTGCCTCCGCCAGGACCTCCCTTTCGCTGGCACGAACAGGCCTGCGTACAAGCTGCCTCCTGCTGTGCCTCACAAATTCCCCTGAGAAGGTCAAATTGGCCCTCAGGGAGTCATCGTCAATGGTGAGCTCAACCTGGACAGGGCAATCTTCGAAGGCACAATACGCGGAAGCCTTGAACAGGGCCCCACGCCTCCTCGATCCCACTGTCTTCACAGCATGCCGCTTGAAGGCAAAGCTGCAGTACGGGTTGACCTCCTTGATGCCCTTTGACATCACCGCAGTCCAGTCGAGGCTGGAGAACTGCCGCTTCACCTGGGTCTTCCTCAATGCCTTCCAGTCTTCTTTGGAAACAAAAAAGAAGGCAGGACACTGAGGCAAAGAATCAACGAAATATTTGTCCGGGCTGAAGGCGGCGGAGGATGCTGGTGACAATGCGCAAGTGGTGTTGCAGGAGTGAGGCGAGGGTGCAGGAGACCCTGCAGAGCCATCAGAGGGGCTGGTGTGGCCGGAGGGTGCAGGAGACCCTGCAGAGCCATCAGAGGGGCTGGTGTGGCCGGAGGTGGTCACCTCAGGTGTGGTCATCACCTCAGGTTTGGTCATCTGGGGCTGATGTACATAAGAATAACAGCATAAAAAAAAATCATATCTTGTTCTGAAATGATAATTGGTTACAGTAATCTCCATGACTCCCATTTGCCTGTGTTTGTCTGGTAGCCCAGGGCCTCTTGATCAAACAGAACGAGTGAATGTTTGAGCAAACTGATTTCTTTCTGTCAAAGACCCCAAGGGGTCACATGGAGCAGAAGGGGCACAGGGAAACAGCCATATTTGTATACACTGCTGGGTCATCAGTGAGCAATTGTTGATGGACAGTACTGTATGCACTGCAAATAAAATAAGTGATAGAAAACATTTGCAGCAATGTTATGTAGGAATGCTGACACGTCATCAGGTCATGACACGTCAAAACATAATCAATGTAATTTTTTAATGCTAGACTGATATGGGAGAGAGGGTAGCTGTCTACACAGCATTGCTGCGTTACTCCTAAATATTTAGGTTGAAGATATACAATTTTATGTCTTTATTACCATCTAAGATCCAATTAAAGTTTTCCATTAAACTATACCTTTTTATGCATTTCGTATGCATGCTTCAGTCGCGTTTTATTTCCTCTGGATAGTGGCATTCCCAGGTGCATGCACGCCGCTGCCCAAAATTCCTCACTCTGGGCATACTCAGTGGAGTGCATAAGCTGGTCAATGGCCTTTACTATAAATGTGGCTGTTTTGGTCGTTTTCCGAGACTGGAATAGAAATGAATAGCATTTGTTATCTTAAATTTGAAACATTTCACCTATATTAAATTGCAATACTGTCTACTATAAGACATTTATTTCATCATTATGTCTGGATGTAGAACTGTATTAAAACTTACCTTTCCAAAGGTGGAGAAGTGAAAGACTCTAGTTAAAAAGAAAAAGAAAAAGATGCATAACTTTGACTCCTGCTTTGTGCACCAGTTTTACTGTCAGTGTGAGCACCAAATACACCGCTGGGGGCCCCTTGTGTTCATCATCATCATCATCATCATCATCATCATCATCATCGTCATCATCAATAATATCTAGAATAAATATAGCAATTTAAAAAGATTTATTTAATACTGAACACTTTCTAACATTCCAGCAGTCCTTATAGCAAGAATATAAGAAAAATATCACTTTAAATAATTGAGTAAATTTTTTTTTTATTATTTGTGGAAGAGGGAGAGACGTCGGAGAACCCGACGCAGTCGATTCATAATATTGTAATGACCACGGAAGAAGCAGTGAATGATGTAGGCCTATTGATTAGACAGCGATTTATTAGATACCTAAGAATCTCTGCAAACTTTCAAAAAATTATTGGACGTCATAGCAGTTATGTAAACGCCCACATGTTTCTTTTGTGCAAATGACAATAAACACTTTGAATCCTGAATCTTATACAACAGTTAGGAACCAATCAGATCGCTGAATTTAAGCCACCCGTTTTATAAAATATCAGAACTCATGTAGGCTACGCCGTCTACGTTTCGCCTGCAGTATTGAAGCCCATAATTCCATACTGTAGCAACCCTGGGACATTTAAATAGTTTGTGTGTTATATGTTGCATTGTATTTCGTTGTCCGTTATGCCAGTTGTTCTATGTGCATGTATTGCAATGGCCTCTTCTTGTCAATCAGTGTGGGGGCGAATCATTAGGTCAGCTGGGGGAGGGCCTTGGAAGAACAGGAGGGTGGGGGCTTGCACGTGAGTGAGACCGCGTCACGTCTGTTTCTGTGTTGCCCTAATACTCCGTCGTACCAAAGTCACCTGCAAAATTCAATGTATTGTAATGACCATGCATGAAAGCCACTCAGCACGCATCTCAGCACTTGTTCTGAAGGCACTTCGGCGCGCGTTCCAGAACGTTCAGGAAAGTTCCGAACGCGTTCCAGTTCTATGCTAATTAGCTCCTCCTCTGAATTTCTAAGCCAATAGCTTTGAACATTTTTCACCCAATCATATGCGTGGCTAAACACACAGACAACATCAGTCTATTCCAGAGATCTTCTTTCGCAAATGTTCCCTATTGCAAAGTTTGCTCAAACTTACCTACTCTACACTACAGGCCTACTTGTTTATGGTGATGGTTTTGTGTATAGTGTGTCTCTGTGTTTAGCCATGCATATGATTGGGTGAAAAAAGTTCAAAGCTAGAAACCAGAGGAGGAGCTAATTAGCATATAACTGGAAAGCGTCATGAACTTTCCTGAACGTTCTGGAACGCGCGCCGAAGTGCCTTCAGAACGCGTGCTGAGACGCATGCTGAGTGGCTTTCATGCATGGTCATTACAATACATTGAATTTTGCAGGTGACTTTGGTACGACAGAGTATTAGGGTATTAGAGTATTATAATATTTTTGCCGTGACGACTAGTAAATTAAGCTATTTTTGTTGGTAAAGTTTTGACTATTTGATTTTGTTGGGAAAAAATGGGTCTGGCTGCTGGCTGGATCGGAGGAACTGAGACGGAGGAGGAATGGACTATGTCGGCATAAAAAGCCTCGGTTTTATTCAGTGACAAAAAGTAAACAGGTT
>JAOPJL010000053.1:9216192-9228079 GCA_027123545.1 Trisopterus esmarkii | reverse complement strand
ACACACACACACACACACACACACACACACACACACACACACACACACACACACACACACACACGCACGCACACACAAAAAACATCAACATAACTCACACTATTTAATAAATAGTCGAATTAGTCCTACTGCTAAATAGTAGGATTATTGACCCACAAAGAACGTTCCGCCCCTCTGTGGTGATTGACAGCGTCCTCTCCGATGCCGTGGTGTGCTGGGGAGGAATCACTAAGAAGAGCGATGCTGGGGCGACTGGAAAGGTCTGCTAAGGAAAGCTGGCTCCGTGGCGGGCGCTCAACTGGAGGGCATCACATCAGCATCAGACCAAAGGACACCGGGGCAAAACTGCTCACCGTCATGGACCACGACTGTCATCCGCTCTACGACACCGTCATCATCAGGCAGAAGAGCTTGATCAAGCTGGCGGCTGCGGGCACTGCCACGCAACACTGACGGACTTGATGAGGTCATTTTGTCCTCAGGGCCACACAATAGTACAATCGGTCAGTTAAAGGGACAGAGATATCGAACGTACGCACACTGTTCACGTTGTTTACCGGCTAAATCGGCCCTAACGCACAGCCCCTCCCTCCTTCCACCAGCAATATTGATCGTTGCTTTGTCTCGTCCACTGTTTGCACTATTCATCATGATGCACATACTAATTGAACTACTAATTGAGAACACACAGCACTACAGCTGACACACACTCTCATCGGGCACCTCACCATACAAGGGCTGTGTTTCTGTATCAAAGGGTCAGTCCCTGTCCTGTCACTGCACGCCTATACAGCCCTTAGCACATTCATGTGGACTTTGTATTTTATTTAGTTTGTTCAGTATCTCTTATTGTCCATAGTATTCATGTAGAGCTATATTTTTTTATAATCCTGTTTATGCTGTATGTGTATGCTGTGTGTGATGTCTTTAAAGCTACTGTGACCTTGAATTTCCCCTTGGGGATCAATAAAAGTATTTTTCTATCTATCATCTGATACCCGCTCCCGCCACTGGGTGTCGCTCATAACACTGATTATGGGACTGATGCTTGTATGCACCAGGGCACAGGTAGTAGATGTGCCGCCCTGGCTTGAGCGCTAGGCCTATTCCGTCCTCTACCTGTAGGGTACAGGAATATTTTTGTGTTTGGTACTATTCCCTTTGACCAGCAGGAGGAGCTAGAGCGGTCCTTGTCTAATAAAATAATTGGAGCCTGCCGTGTTCGTGCCTGCCATGGATTTAAGCGTGTCCTGTGGCCCATTTTGCGGGTTCTCTCAGATGGACGCGGCTTGGGGTGCTGGATGCAGCGGATCATCATCGGTCTGTCTTTCTATGTGGTGCTTTGCACACTACCTTTGTAGTTGATTATTATGAATACCCTTAAATAAATACATATTCTTGTGAGTAACGTTACCCGGTAGTGTCTGTCTCCCCCTGTCCTACGCCTCCGAGCCTAGGCATTTGTGACATTTGGGGGCTCGTCCGGGATCTAGAAGATCCGGTAATTGTTTGCTTTAAGCAGTGTTTAAGGCCCATGTTGGCTGTGATAGCGACGTGCGGTAAATTAGACTAGACTACTTTGATTTCCACGGCCTGTTGTGGTGTGAGGTGAGTAGGTCTAGCACTAACTGGCGAGGGTTTTTGTGAATAGAGCTGTAGTAGTGGGTGTGGTTTGAGCATGCAGTATACTCGCCGGTTGTTTTGGGAGATCTGCGCTGTCTCAAGTGGTAACGTTAATTTAGGCAAGTTGGGGATTTTACGCTTAGTTTTCAACTCAACTGTCCAATCGGTTTTGCCTTGTGGGGTGAGAACCTGGTTTTCATAGTTGGGCGGCTAGTTACAAGAGCAAACGCTGTCCCCATTTAGAGCGCCTCCGCGCTGGGTGTTAGGTTCCGGTGACGGAGTCTGGACCGGTCGCACCGCTACAGAGTAAGGCTGCATCGACTTTGGTCGGGATGGCTGGCATCTGACGGTATTGGTGAGTGTGCATTTCTTTTGTTCACTAATCCCCGGTTATTGGGCTCCGTCAGAAGATAGGTGAGTTTAGGCGGGAGGTAAATGTTTAGGGGGACGCTCTGTAATTGTTTATTCCCACTGTGCTAGCTGCGTTGGACCTTGTTTTGATTGGATTTCTTTTTCGTTCGGAGTTCGCGTTTGGCATGAGCGCATTGGATGCGTTTTGGGATGCTCCATCGGAGAGCTTGTTGCTGACGCTAATGGTTAAGCAGTTAATAGAAGTTGCAGAATGCTATTCTATTGAGATTACGCTATTGAGAAACTGCCAGGAAGGACCGTTTGGAGTTTATTTGTGAAAGTTTAAGGCAAAGGAGGTGTTGCCCTTTTTTTTGTTCTCCGATTGTTGATACGGTTATGGAGCAATAGTCCAGTCAAAAATCGGACGTTACAGCGTCCACTTTGGCTTACAGTGTGCTAACTTTTGAAGAGCAAAAAATTATTTTGCAAATGCAACTGGAGCAGAAGAGATTTGACGCGGTGGAAAGGGAACAGGAACGTTTATTGGAGCAGGAAAAGATAAGGTTGGAACGTCTTCGCCTGGACCTGATGGCTGAGGGGAAATACAGAAATTCCAAGCAGCCATCGAGTCTAGCAAGTATGGTTAAGTTTCTGCCGAAGTTCAATGAGCGGGACCCAGATGTTTTTTTTTCCTTCTTTGAAAGTGTCGCTAGTGATCTGGAGTAGACTGGTGAGGGCCAAGTTTTATTGTTAGACTGCCTTATACAGGAAGTCCCAAGAAGCTTATGTCGCTCTGTCAGCTACCGATCGGAAAGATTATAGGACCGTTAAGGATGCAGTGCTGAAAGCCTACGAGCTTGTCCCTGAGGCTTACCGACAGCGTTTTCGGAACCATCAAAAGTCGGAAAAACAAACGTATGCTGAGGCAGCCACGGAGCAGTCCGGCTTGTTGGCTCGCAGCTGAGGCTGTTGATATGATTCATTGTGCAATTTAATGATTGTGGAGCAGTTCAAGAGCATCTTGCCCGTAAGGGTGGCGACCTATGTAAACGAACATAAGGTAAAAACAGTCTCTGAGGCCAGTTCTCTTGCCGATGGTTATATCTTAACACACAAGAGTTACCAGCGTGAATTCTCGCCGCGTAAAGATTTTTATCGGCGAGAGCAACAAACTTTCCAGCAGCGCTCCTCTAGTCATGTTAACACAGGACCTTCCATGAGATTTAATTTCGGGTCTGGAGGAAAAAATAAGGATGGTCATTTTAACAATACTTGTCGTGAGTGCCATAAGCCAGGGCACTTCAGACGTGATTGTCCTGATTTGGCCCGTAGACAGCCTACGGTCAGCACCAGAGAGGTTGGTTGCGTGTCCGAATGCAGATACGGGCGAACTATTATGTTCTGGGTGTTCCACTGTATCAGGGGAAGACGAAAGCTTGTATGTGGGGCCTAGGACTGTACCTGACGCTGATTACACTCCGTTTGTTAGTGATGGTTTTGTGTCCTTGGTTGGTGACTCTCATGGAGTGCCAGTCAAAATATTGCGCGACACTGGAGCCTCCGAGAGTTTCATCCTGTGCTCCCCTTTTCCTCGGATTCAGACACTGATAGTGTGGTCTTGATTCAAGGAATTGGCTTACATTCGTTTTCTGTACCTCTGCATAGGATCGAACTGAATTCCGGTTTCATAAACGGCGAAGTGACTATCGCTGTTCGTCCTTCGCTGCCTGTGGATGGCATTGATTTGATTTTGGGCAATAATTTGGGACATGATTCTGTTTTTCCTTTTCAATCTCCGCCACCAGCTGTAGTCAGGCCTACAGGAGTGGAGCTGTCAATTGAGTCTGAAGTGTTTTGAGGAGTTCAGGAGTGTACAGGTACACAGGTAGAGGGTTCATCAGGTGTTCCTGGGACGTTGTCGAAATTGTTTATTCCAGAGTTACCAGCACCATAATCTGTGGATAAGGTTGTCGAGGCTCAGAAAAATGACACCACTTTAGAAAAGTATTTTGCAATGACTGTGGATAATCAGGGTGTGGAGCATGACTATTTTGTCCAAGATGGGTTGCTGCTTCGCAGGTGGTTGTCTTTTGCGGGTACTGATGTGACCGGTCGAGTGGTGCAGGTGGTAATGCCTGAAAAATATCGTGATCTGGTATTGAAGGCCACTCATGGGGAAATATCCAGACATTTTGGGGTAAAGAAAACATATAACCATGCGTTGCAGCATTTTTACTGGCCTCGCATCAAACGTGATGTTGCAACATTTGTCAAATCATGTCACGTTTGCCAGGTCGTGGGGAAGCCAAATGAGACCATTAAACCGGCACCATTGAAGCCCATCCAATCTGTTGGTACTCCTTTTCAGCACCTGATTATTGACTGCGTTGGACCCCTACGAAGTCAAAATCTGGTATGGAGTATTTAGTCACGTAATGTGCCAGGCTACCCAGTATCCTGCAGCATATGCAGTGAGGTCGATCAACACAAAAGCAGTAGTGAAGTCGTTGACTCAGTTCTTTTCCATATTTGGCATACCGAAAGTGATCCAGAGTGACCGTGGTTGAAATTTTACATCTAAGACCTTTGCTGAGGCATTGAAACAATTACACATTACGCTAAAGGGCTACTATCAAGTGCCATTGACTCCCAGAGCACAAGAGATTTCGGCGTTCCTAACACCGTCTGGACTCTGCTCATATACAAGGATGAGCTTTGGACTGCGCAACACCCCCTCAACCTTCCAGCGACTCATGAACAGGGTTGTGGAAGGGTTGGAGCGGTGTGCAGTATATCTGGATGATACTGTCTGTTTTGCAGACACCTGGAAGACACATCTAGGCCGCATTCAAGCTTTGTTTGAGCGGCTGTTGGCGACCAAACTGACGATTAATCTTGCGAAGTGTGAATTTGCACAGGTCAGTGTGGTTTACTTGGGCAAGGTGGTAGGGCAGGGGGTGGTGCGACCAGTCAGAGCAAAAGTTTGGCCATCGACAGGTTTCCCCCTCCCACTTCAAAGAAAGAGCTGATGCGTTTCCTGGGTATGGCTGGGTATTACAGAAGTTTCTGCACCAACTTCTCAACAGTTGTTGCCCCGTTGACCAATTTATTGAAGGGCACTGTCAAATATGTATGGTCTTCGGAGTGTAGCAAAGCATTTGATAATGCAAAGTTGTTGTTGACCTCTGCTCCAGTTTTGGCTGCCCCGAGACTGGAAGAACCTTTTTTGTTACAGGTTGATGCCAGTCAAGTTGGTGCAGGCTCAGTTTTGCTGCAAAAGGACGACGCTGGTATTGATAGACCCGTGTGTTTTTTTTCACGAAGTTCAATAAACATCAATTGAACTATTCAACAATCAAGAAAGAGGCTTTAGCACTAATATGTGGTCTGCAACATTTTGAGGTGTATGTTGGGGGAGGCTTACATCCTGTTGTGGTGTTTACAGACCACAATCCCCTCACGTTCATCCACTCTCTCCAAAATTCTAATCAGCGCTTAATGCGCTGGGCACTCTTTCTGCAGCCATACAACCTTGTCATTCGGCACATCCGAGGCCAGGAAAATGACATAGCTATAAGATCAGCCTATCTGATGGTTAACATAGTTCTAAAAGACAAAATTCCTTCCAGTATCTTCATCCTAAAATGTTTGCCCAAATCCACTCTAAGTCATCAAGGGTATTGCATCAACACTACTGCTAGCTAGTGGATAAAGCATCGTGTTCAGGTTTCCTATTATCTTTGTTTTTACTGTATCCACAGAAAAAGAGGAAATTGTTCTACAAGAGATTTCTCAGTACATCTTCAGTTCCAAGAACATCCCTTTACAGATGAAAAGTTACTGAAAAGGTTAGTTCAGGAGAAATAAATGCTACAGTTGTAAATGTATATTTATATTCCAATGTTCACCCACACTGAAGCTGCATTTAATTCCTCTATATTTGTCTTAGATTTGTCTTACAGATCATAGTAATGCAGATACTTACCAAGAAGTGGATAGAGAGAGACAGGAGGACAGAGAGGAAGATGATGGAAGTGGACAAGAACACAGAGAGGAAGAGAGGAGCCAAGCCGGAAATCAAGTTTCAAACCAATGGAAGGTACTACCATTTAATTACAGATTATCTGTATATTGGTTATTTTACATTACATGTAAGCGACATCTCTCTTAATAGGACAACACTGTCAATATAAGTTTGGCGTATGTTTCCTATTGTGTTTTAGGTATGAATGTGAGCAATCTTGTCTTGTATTACTTGATGACGATCCTGTAAACCCAGGTGCTCCCCTCACAAAACGACAGTCTGCTCTCACTCATGTCATATGTACTGAGGCACAATTTGACAGCTCTTCAGGATCTTCTTACAATGTTTAATGAACACTTCCCTGGCTTTGTGCCAGCAACCTCAAATCCTTTTCATAAAGCGTATGGACAGTTTGGCCACTATGTGCCCCATTTTTATTGTATCAACTGTTGAAGCTATATGGGACCCAGTGAGACAGCGCCAAAAGATTGTTCTTCTTGTAATGCTGAATTTGACATTGAGAGAAACTTAAGGGTTGGGTCTTACTTTCTTGTACTTAATCTATCAACCCAAATAGTGGACATTATGGAAAAATCTGGGATGCATTTAAATGAAAGACAATCAATTCCAGGCATTATTTCAGATAATCAGTGTGGGGCTGAATATGAAAAACTCAAGAAGAGTGGACAAATAGGGACATTTCACTAATGTGGAATTGTTATGGAATTCCAGTTTTCAACAGCAATAATTTTCAGATATGGCCAATTCAGTGTCAAATCATAGAGCTGTCACCAAAAGATCGCCAAGCCAACATATGTATACCATGCTTATGGTTTGGTAAAAGCAAGCCAAATATGATCAAATTTTTAACTGCTTTTGTGGCAGAGCTCAAGGACCTGGAACAGACTGGAATTAAATGGATGGACTCAGTACATCAGCTCAAACTTAATTTACTCCTGTGCTCCTCAGATTCAGTTGCCCACCCCCTAATGAGAAACACAAAACAGTTCAATGGCAAATATGGGTGTGACTTCTGCCTTCACACTGGTGGTGGTCCATATATGTCTGGGAAACCCCAGAACCATCTTTACGGACAGAGATGGATCATTTTCAGCATGCTATGCTGGCAACACCTGCTAATCCAGTAATGGGTGTGAAAGGCCCATCCCCTTTGATGGAACTTGAGCTTCAAGATGATCACTGGATTCATTCCTTAGTACCAACACAATGTCTGCCTGGGTGTCACTAAACAGATTACATCTCTGCGGCTAGACAGTAAGCACCATAATGAAGACTGGTACTGGCAAGGTCAGTGATATAGACCAGGAATTGCTGGCCATTAACCCTCCAGTGGAGGTCACAAGGGCACCAAGATCAGTGAAGGACAGAACATTCTGGAAAGCATCTGAGTGGAGGTCATTTTTGTTGTTTAATGCATTCTGAAAAGGAAGTGTTGGAATCATCTTTTTATTAGTTTTTGCGATACACACTCTTCTCCAGGATGCCATCAAAGTGAGACATGTGGATGTGGCAGAAGAAGCTCTGCAAAAATTTGTGCTCAACTTTGAGAAACTGTATGGTGCTGCTAATGCTTCTTTTAATGTGCATTTTTTTAATGCACTTGGCAGCAGGTGTGCGTAACTGGGGACCACTGTGGGCAACATCCACATTTCCATTTGAATCATTTAATGGGGCTTAGGTTTTTCAGTGGAACAACACATGTGCCAATACAAATAGTGAATAGATTCCTTCTGTGGAGGGGTCTCTCAAAATAAAGAGGGGACTACAATGGCAAATGCTAATGACAGCATAAAGACATTATTTAACAAACTTCTAAGTACCTCTAGCTTAAGAAAGAAATCAAAGGAGTTTCAACATAATGTCAGAGGTTTTGGCTGCCCTAAGAAAGTTAGCACATCTGTGTTGCAGAGGATGGCTATTGAAAGTTTAATAGGAGTGACAGTTCATTCAGGTTTATTTTATGACCGTTTCATTTGTAGCAGTGTGGTTTATCATTCATATAATAACACAACTCTTAAAAAAAGAAATAATTCTGTATTTTAGTAAAATAGCTTGCCAAGAGTGGAGGAGAGGTGTGTAGAGATGCGCAGTTAAATTTATCTTCCACATTTATAAATGAGGTGTCTCACACCCATAATGTATTTGCCGTGCATCCCCAATCACTCGAGCGTAAATGTGTAATGGTTAAGTCCAAGGACAAAATGTATGTCATTCCACTTCCCAACAATGTTGAAATAGACTAAAATTCTTGGGGAGCTACTACTTTACAGACATCAACGCCAAACCGACCTCTACATATCAGTCCTATACGCATGAATACTGTCAGTGACTTTTTGATCTGTACACTCTCCAATTGGTCTTGTTTGCAGTAGCCCTGCTTTTTCTCCATTAAACAATACCAATGAAATGTTCATTTTTTTGCTTATAATTTAGCCAGTATTGTCTGTTGCAATATGGGTGATGCTATCTGTTAAATCATAATGTAGCACTGCACCAATTTTAAACCACTTGCTTTTCAGCAGAACACACATGAACTTTTGAAGTGTGCATTTAATGTTTTGTTTAATGTCATTTTGTGTGCAAGATGTATTGCATCATATTTTTTCGCCAAACTGATTAAACATTACAGAACAGCTGCAATAATTGCTATCTGTGTACTTTACACACAGCACAAAATTTCATTAATGGGTTAAGTGCATTTTCGTAGTAATACTATTGAACTCTTTCTAAAAGAATGTCCTGAAGTACTAGCATGAATAACTTCACTTAGGGTTAGATATAATTAGACTCAAATGTAACTTAAAATACACTCACATTGTGTCGTTGTAACAAACACTACAGTGTTGATATTAAAATGTGTACTTTTAAAATATGCTTTCAGTGTATGTTACAATGACAATTTTGAGGATACAATTTATCAATATGTGTAAAAACAAATTTAAAATAAGTACACTTTAGAAAGTACACATAACTTTTGCTTAAAGTATATTTTTGTATAATATATTTCTATAAAGTGTAATATAGTATGATTACTTTAAGGTGTGTTAAAAGTGTTAGCATGAAATGGTGATGCTAGTATACTTTTTTTATGTTTACCAAAAATGTACAATTAGTGTAAGTACATTTTCAACATACTATCGGAAATATAAATATACCTGAAAAACAATAAAGTTCATTTTTTTTCCGCTTGGGATGGCACAAATAAAATTTGATATGATGGCTGTGCCAGTGTTAGCACTAACAGACGGCGCTGGGACATTGTGCTTTCTATAGAAACGACTCTTAAATTATGCATATGTGCAAAATGTCTGCCTGCAATCAGTACTCTCACACTTAAACACAGCGTGGTTCGTTTCTATGAATCATACAATGCAACACATAACCCCTCAAAGTTTCCAATGTTTTCCCGCAAAAACCACAATGAATCATCGTGTGGGGTGCTTGAAACTATTAGCTGCTAGCAGCCAGCAGCAAATGCAGCAACATAAAGTTAACAGTTGTCTGAGTGAAATAAAAAAAAACGCGCTGCTTCGTTTAACAAAATTGGCATTTTATAGTAGTATGCTTCAGTGGTATTCATTTAGCACTGCTGGCATTATCCTTGTGCAAAAACGACAATGAATCATGGCGTGGGGAGCGTGAAACAGGCAAAATAGCTATTAGTTGCTAGCAGCCAGCAGTAAATGCAGCAACATAAAGTTGCTGCATACAGTTGTCCGCCTATCAACGAGTGAAATAAATAAAAACACGCTGGTTCTTTAAACTAAATTGCCTTTGACTTAACCTGACAGTTGAGTATGCTTCAGTGATGTTAATTTAGCTCTGCTGGTACACTTGATTAGCTAGCTTAGCTAACTAGCAGCTAAGTCTGGTAACTTCTTACCTAAAATGGCGGGGAGACATAAAGAAGAAGAAGAAATAAAGATGACACGAAACACAGCAACGTAGGGTTTAGACGTCCGCTCTTCAATTATACCCTTAACTCTGAATTTACAAAAGGCAGGTCGATTCTTTTGACTAAATGACCTTCTAACTTTGACGATGAGCAACGCACAGGGACTAGTAGCTACTGTGTGGGAGACGTTGAAGCAAAACTACAGACTGTATATGTGTAGCAGGGGGCAATGGGTTTCCCTGAATTTCCCCTCACATGCATTTCTGTTCTCCACAAGTTGCTAAACATTGTATCTTTTGACATCAGGTCCATTGTGGCGTCCATCATTATAAAACACAACGCAGAGTAAACTGAGGAGAGGGGAGATGACCTCCGTTACATATGGGCGGAGCTGACATTTGAGCACAAATAATTTGACACTTGCATGCAAAGAACGAAGTCTTGGTAAAATTAATTAGCCTACATAGATTAAAAAAACAAAACAGCATTATTTAATTACCTATAAGATTATCGTTGGTTCGTTGGTAAATCCGCGTGGCAACAGCCGCTTTTGTAACCGCCTCCCCTCTGCAGCCCTTCCCTCATAGAGCGGCGAAGTCACACCCCTTCTGGTAGAGCCCACAGGACCTGAGATCGAAAAATATGAATGGGTTTTAATGGAGAGAAAGTAATTATTTTCTGGTCCCAGTCTTTATATGCCCTGGATTACATATATGTTGTTTGTGGATTTATATGATAATTTTTCATGCCAAGAGTTTGACCATTTATTGTGCAATTGTTCCGATAATGGCTGTAGAGAAAACACAATGAGAAATGCTACATATCGCCTGATGTCGCGTATGTGACGTCACATCAGACTCATCAAATAATGTGTACAGTAGTACTTTGTAGGAGAGGAAGGGTTGCCAGGTCTAAGAAAAACAAGTGAAAGTGTGTGTCATGGGCTCTTTCATCACATCCCCACACATCCTTTCACACATCTTACCTTATTTAATGTGTATGTATCGGATTCAAATTGGCGTAAAGTCTACCAGACGGAAGGCACCGGTTCTTGAGGCAGATTTGTTCCCCGTGAGGAGATGAAGACGTGACTGGAGGTCAAAGGGGTCAGGACATATGCTTGTTCAAAGTTTGCGTCTTTGGACGATTGCTACAGCGCCACCTTTGGCCCAACCGGTGCAATTTTTCTTCCCTGTTAATATTGAGTCAGCCTCTACAACTGTGGAAAGTTTCATAAAAAAGGACACAGCAGTTTTTTCTGTGTAGGTGACTGTCAGAATAATAATAATAAAAATTTAAATAGGTTGCCTGGAACTTTGTTATCCTTTATTGTCATTATCAGGCTTTACAAGGAAAACGACCATACGTTGACCTTTATGTTGTGTTTGTCTCCCCCTAGCGGACACTTGTTGGAACGCAGCCCCAAAACACATCCGTCTCGACAACCGTAAATGCGTGCATTTGTCTCATAGTTTCTCCTGTTTTCCCGAGTTAATCTGGTACAACATGATCACAAACATCGTGCCAACATGTGTGCAACTGCAATCGCGAGTATTCAGACCCCCAGCTTAGAGATATTTATCTTGTTCTTTATTTTGACTGATAGAAAATACATTCATACGTACATTCTACACCAAACATGTGATTGTATAGTGGTGAATTACAGTTTATTTCCAACATGTGAACCCTACACCCTCATGAATTGAATTACCACGACTGCACATGAATGCCTGTGACTTTCCCATTACATACAAGTAATATTAACATGTGAAATGCACAACACCGGTTAGTACAAAACAAGACAGAACCATTAAACATGAAGATATAAAATAAGTTTGCCACATTGCTCACGTGTTCCCGCCTCCAGCTTAGATCTATTTATCTCTGCGGAGGCATGTAGGCTGCACCAATAGGAACACTAGATGTAGGCTGCACCAATAGGAACACTAGATGTAGGCTGCACCAATAGGAAC
>JAOPJL010000053.1:9197657-9214025 GCA_027123545.1 Trisopterus esmarkii | reverse complement strand
CTGCAGGGGACCAGAACGGCCTTTTGAAAAAGTGCAGGGGACATGTCCCCTGTGTCCCCCCCCCAAATTACGTCCGTACTGCCTCGTGAGAACCGGGTTACCACATATGGTGGAGGATGCAGGCACTGGGAACCCACTACAACTCAAGGTAGAGTACCCACCCACCCATTATGCAGAGTACCGATGTGGCCGTGGCCGCCCAGCGACAGCAGCAGCACCAGGCGCAGACCGCCGCTATACAGCGGGAGACGGCGGAGAGTCTGACACTGCTCCGTGGAGCGGTGCTCCGGCTGACTCAGCACGCCGTTCGCGACCCCCCGACCGCCGCCCCGACCAGTCGGCTCACCAAGCTGGGACCAGAGGACGACGTGGAGGCCTACCTAGAGGTATTCGAACGGACAGCCCGGAGGCAGAGCTGGCCGGAGGAACAGTGGGCCCACATCTTGTCGCCCTTCCTTACCAGCCCCGCTCAGCAGGCGAGCCAAGACCTCGCGGTCGAGATCGCCAGCCAGTATCCCGCTCTTAAGCAGGCTATACTGGCCTACTATGGGCACAACCTCGCGGCCAGGGCCCAACGCTTCCACGACTGGCGATTCGACATCCGGGGAGCGGTACGGACGTAGATCACCCAACATTTAGGCCGCCTAGTGAGGAGGTGGCTGGCGACAGGCGAGGGACCCAGCCCGCTGGGCCGAGACTACCATTCGCCAGCTTCCGCCTGATGCACGAAGGATCTTGGCCCACCATCACCCCGACACGGTGGACGATCTGGTCCGTCAGCTGGAAAACTGGCAGGTAACCCAGCAGCTGAGCGCCAGCCCACGGACCAGCCCTCGACCTACAGAGACACCCGGAGACCGAAGGGGACACACAACCTCACCACATTTACTCACTCCGTCCCGACCTGACGGGGGGAAAGGAGGGGGGACCGATGGAGGTCGTCCATCGGGTGTGCCTGTATACACAGGGACACCCGTGTCTACGGGACCTGCCACGTGGCTGTCCGGACCCACTACGGGGTGTTCACTGCCCGGGCAGGGATTGTTCCCCAACTCCCAGTACCACTCCTGATCGGGCGGGATTGCCGATATTCCACCGGCTGTGGAATCCAGAGTGGGGAACCCGAGCCCGGAGAGAGGCTCCCCGCCGAGTTGGGAGGATGGCTCGACGAGCCTACGGGGCCACACGGGTCCCAGCGACCCCGGGGGAGTCGACGGCGGAGGACCAGGGGTCTGAAGAGAACGGGCCCTCACCATCGGGCTCTCCGATCCGCACGGCAGTGGGGTCCGCCCGGTCCGGAATGCCGGGACCTTCCTCAGGCACCACAGACACCCTCACAGCGCCCGACCAGAAGGCCCCACCCGAGGAGCCCGAGAGCTCCCCCCTCACGGAGTTCTCAGACTTTTTTCCGGCAGGGGGGGAAGGTTCTGCTCGGCCAGGCCAGTTCGCTAGCGCCCAACTACGGGACGACGCCCTAAAGCATGCATGGAGCCACGTTCTCGCCCATGGTGGACAAACCCGGGACTCGTGAGTTGCTTACCGCACCCACACTTGAGCACTGGGGGGGGCTGCTCTACTGGGTGGTGAAAAAAGAGGGAGGGGTGACGGAACAATTGGTGGTCCCACGACCATATGTCAGCAAGGTGCTGTTTATGGCCTACACACACCTCCTGGGGGCTCATCTGGGCATGGACAAAACCCGGGAACGGGTCTTAGCTAGATTTTACTGGCCGGGGGTATAGAGGGATGTAGAGCAGTATTGCCAGGCATGTCTTGAATGCCAGCGGGTATCCCCTAGAGCAGCGGTTTTCAAAGTGTGAGGCGCGCCTCCCCTGGGGGGCGCCAGAGGGTTTCAGGGGAGGAGTGGCGAGAGAAAAAAAAAGAAAAAAAAAAAAAACTAAACATCTGGCGAGTGGCAAAATGGATCGATTTTTAAAATCTCAAGTGAAAGTGAGAGAGGGCACAGAGTCTGGGGCGAGCAGAAAACGGAGGAAGTATGACCCTGATTATTTAAAGTTTGGTTTTTCATATATTGGTCCTGACGATGCTCAGCTGCCACAGTGCGTTATCTGTAAAGAGGTGCTAGCTAACGACAGTATGCGACCATGTAAACTCCGGCGTCACATTGAAACCAAGCACCACAGTTTAATGACCAAGCCGAGGGAGTTTTTTGACCTGAAACTTAAGGAATTGCGGTCACAGAAGAAAGTCATCGAGGCGTTTGGCACTGTGAATACCAGGGCAACCGAAGCATCATATCGCGTAGCGTTACGTATTGCGAAGGCGGGGAAGCCCCACAACATTGGTGAGACGTTGCTCCTCCCTGCTGCCAAAGATATGTGTTCGGTACTATTGGGCGAAGCTGCTGCTGCCAAGCTGGATGCCATCCCGATTTCTGACAACACCATCCAGCGCCGCATCTCTGACATGGCAGCTGATGTCAAAGAACAGGTGCTGGACGCTATCCGTGAGAGCCCTTTCTTCTCCATTCAGCTGGACGAGTCCACTGATGTTGCTCACTGCGCACAGCTAATGGTGTATGTACGCTTTATTAAAGAGCTCGGTGTCCAGGAGGAATTTCTTTTTTGCCACCCTCTGCCGGCTCGCACTACAGCCGCAGAAATCTTCAAGGCTTTGAATGACTTCATTCAGGAAAATCATATTGACTGGAGCCGCTGTTGTGGTATATGCACTGACGGTGCCAGGGCAATGACAGGCCGCCACAGCGGTCTGGTGAAACAGGTGCAAGCGGTTGCGCCCGCCGCTGTTTGGTCACACTGTATCATCCATCGCCAGGCTTTGGCCACCAAGAGGATGCCCAAAGAGCTGCACGCGGTCCTGGATGAGGCAGTAAAAATTGTCAACCTAATTAAATCACGCGCCATGAACGCCCGTCTCTTCTCCATCCTCTGCAATGAGATGGGCGCTCACTTCCATCAGCTGCTCCTGCACTCCGAGGTCCGGTGGCTGTCGCGGGGCAAGGTCCTCACCCGCTTGTGTGATCTGCGCGAGGAAGTCCTCATGTTCCTGGCCAAAATCAACTCCCCACTGGTGAAGCATATGGAGGACGCAAAGTGGGTTGCAATGCTGGCCTATCTGTCTGATATTTTTGACCGGATAAACACACTGAACACCTCTCTGCAAGGCAAAGAGTGCAACGTCTTTTTGGCGCACGATCAAGTCTCTGCATTCAGGAAAAAGTTCGATCTGTGGTGCGCTCGTGTTGAACGGGGCTCGGTGGAAATGTTCCCAACCTTGGAGGATGTTGTGGAGAAGACAGGACTGCAACTGGACTGTGTGCAACAAGTGGTCATTGCACATTTGAAGGGGTTACGTGAGCAGTTTGGAGACTATTTTGGGGAGGAGACCGTGGCAAATCAGTGGGTGAGAAATCCGTTTTCTTTTCCTGTGACACCGCGTGATGGACTGACTATGCAAGAGGAGGAGGCCCTTGTTGAGCTGAACTCTAATATGGACTTGAAACAAAGGATGAGTGAGGTGTCACTTGCACACTTCTGGCTGTCTGTGGAGACCGAGTTCCCCCACCTCACCAAAAAGGCTGTAAAGGTGTTCATCCCCTTCACGTCTACCTACTTGTGTGAGTGTGGGTTTTCCGCAATGACAATGATTAAAAGCAAGTACCGGTCACGGCTGCGGGTAGAGGATGATCTGCGTTTATTCCTTTCCACAGTGCATCCCCGCATCAACCGCCTGTGCGCATCAAAGACACAGACTCATTGTTCCCACTAAAATAGAGGTGAGCAAAATAAGGTGGCAAGATTGGTTTATTGCCGTCATGGAAAGGATTTACGCATGATGTTGAGACCGATATGAAAAGCAGCGCTGTACATGCGCGCAGTGATGATAAAAATCACTGACGTTGATCTGTTTATTATTTGATTTGAGGAATTGCACAAAGAGGCCTTAAAATGAATGTATTCAAAAATATATTAAAAAAAACAGGCTACTGTTAAAATATGAAAAAAAAGTTAAAAACATAGCCTACAGATGTTAAAATGTGTTTGAATAAGATGTTGAAAACATACAGATAATAAAATGTGTTTTAAAAGATGTTAAAAAAAACATACAGATGTTAAAATGTGTTTAAAAAAGATGTTGAAAACATACAGATGTTAAAATGTGTTTAAAAAATATGTTGAAAACATACAGATGTTAAAATGTGTTTAAAAAAGATGTTGAAAACATACAGATGCTAAAATGTGTTTTAAAAAGATGTTGAAAACATACAGATTGTGTTTAAAATGTTTTTTAAAAAACATACAGATGTTAAATTGTGTTAAAAATAGATGTTGAAAACATACAGATGTTAAAATGTGTTTAAAAAAGATTCTGAAAACATACAGATGCTAAAATGTGTTTAAAAAAGATGTTGAAAACATACAGATTGTGTTAAAAAATTTTTTTTTAAAACATACAGATGTTAAAATGTGTTAAAAAAAGATATTTAAGCACATACACAGATAAAGATGATTAAAATGTTTTAAAAATATGTTTAAGAACATACAAACGTGTTTAAGATGTTTATAAAAATAAAGATGTGTATAACATTTATTGTTTAAATTTTTTTTAAGCCTGTGTGGAACATACAAAGCAACAACAATAACAGTAATAATAGCAATAATAATTAGGGGGGGTGAAGGGGGGGCGGTATGCTTTTGAGTTCTCTTAGGGGAGGCTCACTATCCCACACTTTGAAAACCCCTGCTATACATCTCACTGACGAATGAATTTGTTAAAATCAACCATGACATATAAATGCATGTTTCTATGATCTTGGTTTGCCTCGTCCCATTAAAGCTTTTTTTGTGTTTTTCTCAGGCTTAAGGAGAATTATGTAACACTTTGGTCCGAATAGGGCCAGTAACAGCCCAAAACTAGAAGCTAGAATGGCAAATACCTCTACAGCATCTGCATATTTACCAGGGGAGTTAATATAAGCTGGGATAAAGGCTATCCAAACAGCACAGAAGACCAGCGTGCTAAAGGTGATAAACTTGGCCTCATTGAAGTTATCTGGTAGATTTCGTGCCAAGAATGCAAGCAGGAAACTGAGAATAGCCAGTAAGCCAATATAGCCTAGTAAAACTCCAAATCCAACTGACGACCCCACTACACACTCAACTACTATCCTGTCACTGTAGTACTCTGTATTTTCATGAGGAGCTGGTGAGGAAGACACAAGCCATGTTATACAAACTGCTGCTTGTATTAAAGTCAGAAATACAACAGTGCCTCGCTGTTGCATTACCCCAAACCACTTCAGACTACTGTCACCACCTGGTTTGGAGGCCTTGAAAACCGCTAGAACTACCATGGTCTTCACCAGGATACACGAGACACACAGAACAAAGCTGATCCCAAAGGCTGCATGCCTCAACTGACAAGTCCACAGCCTTGGTTGACCAATGAAAAACAAGGAGCACAAGAAGCATAATTTGAGTGAAACCAAAATGAGGAAGCTAAGTTCTGAGTTGTTTGCCCTAACCACTGGCGTGGTCCGATGCCGAGTGAAGATTCCCAAAACAATGGTGCATAAAAGTGCTCCAAATAATGATGCAGTTGTAAAGGAGATTCCCAGGGGTTCCACATAGGAAAGAAATTCCTTGCTTTTGGGGACACATTGATCCCGCTGGATGTTGGACCAAAAATCCTCTGGACAGCTGGTACAGTCGGTTGAATCTAACAAACAATTGGAAGTTATTTATACCTTTGGTCAGTGCTTTTGACGAAAGATGTGCAGTGTATAAATACATATATTTCAAACAAACCTGTGTCATTGCTAACTTTTCCTTCTGAACAAGGGATGCAGTCGAAGCAGCAAACAGGTTCACCTTTCTTTCTGGCCATGCGAGTACCTGGGGGACAGCTCTCACTACACACTGACCTGGGAGGCTAAGGGGGAATAAGTTGATTGCATTAAAACCTATTTCCCATTATGATGAATGAAACATGTCCCTGGCAATTAAGTTTGAAAGCAGACCTTTTTTGACTCAAAATTCCAAAAGATTTTGTCTTCATCAAGGTTAAGATCAATGAGTTTTGCAGCCATTTCTTTAACGTCTCCCACATTTGTAACCTCTGTGCTTCCGTCTGGGAGCCACCTCCAGTTCATCACATCGTAGATTGGCAAAACATCCCCATTCTCATCAAATGACACTTGATCACCAAAATCTGTAGTGAAATTTACCCTTTGCAAATAATATACAAGCTGCATGACAGAAAAGAAAAAAGAGTGATGACAAAATCTCATAAATCACAGGAAAACAAACTTAATATAATGGAATTTGATTGAAAACAGACCTGCCATGGCTCTAGTCCCTGCAAACGGGCACAGCTTCGCCCTTTGAAAGGCCCTCTCCCTGGAACACACTGCAGATGATCATGTAGGGCATGTGCCAGAGCATATACAGCTTTGTACACATTATACTCTGGCCTGAGGTTAGACAGATCCAAGAATTCAGTCTCTATATTCCTTAGGACCTCATTCCCTGTACATAGTCGTTCTTGAGTCTGACCTTTCAACTCCATCCCAGCAGATACAAACTTACATCGAAATATGTTCTCCCAAAACTGCTTCACCTAATGAAGGGGGATTGATAAATAAGGGGGACTAATAAGAAAACATATAAGCAAACAACAGCAGCCTCACATATATATTGAAAGGTGTTTCTACAGGGCAAATAAAAGACTCAGTCTGTTAGGTGAAACCCGCACTAAGGTGTTGTCCTGGCTGCTGAGTGTGTCATTGTCGGGACGTATGGTCAATAGGAAGTCCCTGAGTCCTGGTATCTCCCCTCGGCGGATGGCAATTCCCAGAGTGCCTGCAAGAAATTGCATGTAGCTGGGAGTATGAAGCACTTTGGCTGTACTCCAGGCTTCACTGGCCATCCATTGTAGGCCTGTTACATTCTGTTTTACTACCTGTTAATTAGATTGTACAAAGTATAGTTAGTCTTGTTTTTTTCTTTTTTTTGAAAATTCAGCACTAGATTCCTATCTATAATTAAATCACTTACCTCTTCCATGAGACTAAGCATGTTGCTTGGATGTGCAAAAACAGTAACCACACGGGATGTTGACTTCTTCATTCTGCCGACAATCCTCTGTATTTCAGCAACATCGTTTCCCCAGGGCAGAACCTCTAGATAAGCCAGACAGCCTGCACCAGACTGCGCCAGGTCTGACTGGAATGAATGGGCGGTGTGGCGACCGTAGTCGTCATCACTGATCACAAGACCAACCCAAGTCCAGCCAAACCGCCTCAGAATCTGGAGCACAGCTCGCACCTGGTTCAACAATTTTTAGAAATAGAATAGGTTTTGGAACATTTAGTAGAAACTTTTGTTTCAGTAATTTATTCAAATTTCCACAAGCCATGTAGACAAATAATGTTCCTGTGGTAATTAAAACTACCTGAAATGCGTCACTTGGAATAGTTCTAAAGAATGATGGAAACTGCCTCCTGTCACTCAGACAGGAACATGTGGCAAAATAACTGACCTTTAAAAGCAAATAAAATATAATTCATTGACAATATAATTTATTGTCAAAATATAATTCATTGACATATTTTTAACCCTTCATGTTGATTATTTCAGATTCATAATTTAACAGGTATTGACAATCATCAACCAGAAGCTTTTTCAGAAATATGACTTACCATTGGTAGACTGTACAAGCTTAGGATACTAGAAATGGCAATAGTACGTGTTGAGGAAGAATCTCCCACAATACCTAACACAGGAGGATACCCGTAACAGCTCTCATTTAATTGAAATGGCTCTCCTCTGCCACTGGTCATAGACAGAGCTGCACGGAAGGAGATCCCTAGTTTGACACAGCTATCATATAGACTGTATCCCAACGATATATTAGGAAGCAGTTTGGAGTTTCTGTTAATTTCATCAACAGCAAAGGCCATGGTCTGGGCTTGTCTGAAACCTCGAATATCAAAGCTGAAAAACAATAATAATACAAAATCTGTGTATAAGCAAAAGTATTACATGTTATTGGATGGTAAATAGCCTTGATCAACCCCATCCTAGACGGACTCACCCATGGCATATGGGATCATTCGGCTCTGAAGTAAAATACAATTCAGAAGATGCAGTGTAATAGTTTATGGCAAAGATCCCTCCTAGAATAACATCCCCAAACTTGTGAATTCCATCCAGATTCAATTTTCTCTGGGATGTACAATTGAAAGGACCTGTAAAAGACATATGGGACGAGAAAGAGAAAACAAACAAACATACACATATGAACAAGTGTGATTCATTATGAGCCCTCATGACTGCCCTCCAATATGAACCCACCTTTCTCAAACAAATGATTTTCTTGAACACAACTTTATGGACAGTCAAATGCCCTCCCCTTATTTATTTTTTTATTTTTACTGAGCCTATCATGCCAAGGGCAGACATTTGGGGGTGGGAATTGTACTGCATTACGATAATATGACTTAATAATATACTGAATTATTATAACGATTCTTAACATCCAACAATTCAATAGCTTTTTTTTTTGTTATCTTGTGTAGTTTTATTTCATGAGTTTTTTCTGCAATAAAACAGGCAAATTGTTGTGCTTGTGTGTATTTTTAATGATATGCATTTTTGAAACTATAAATCTAGAGGTACTCAGTTACCTTACCAAAATAAAAAAATATTTAAATACTCCAGTGACCCTAACAATTACCCAAAATGTGTACATTTGCCTATTTTCGACAAAAGGTTATGTCACATCAGAATGCGTCAAGTTATTTATTTATTTTTCACAATAGTCATCTTCGTATCCATCCCCACAACTCTCCACCCTGACCAGCCAACCGCCCTTCATTACCAAGACTGGAGGCCTTGTGCCTTGACTGGCCTAGGTGTTTCTGGGTCTGGCCATTGCATGGCTACTGCATGACGGTCTGGGAGGAGGCTTGAAAGCTGGACCCTGGTGATGGCTCAACTGAGGTCCTGGAACAGCCCTATATCAATTATCAAGACCAACAGCAGAGTGGCCTATGAAAAAAAATACACTAATATAAATGCTACAAATATTAAAACACAATTGATTAGGCCTAGGCCCATGCTATATCAGTCTTAATCCTGAATGCACTGTGCGTACATTTCCCCCCCTGAAATATCATCATTGATTGACGCGCACTCCATCTCATTTTAAACACGACGGTTGAATTAAAAGTGCAGCTCACAAGCGACCTCCCACATGACCAATTGAATCATATGATTTTATTATATGCCATGTGATAGGGTTGCCGGCATTTGATTGGTAGCCTACATTTCGGCTGTGCATGTATTTTTGGAATTTTAAATTGCTGCAATAAATTATATTTTTGTTGACTTCTAACATGTCTCTGTCTTTGCTGTTTAAATCTAGCAGTAGTCTAGGAGTAATATATATGTTTTGGGGGTATTGCAAAATTGCAATACCCCAAGACTCCACTGAGGCTATGGTAAAGATGCCCTCGTTAGCAACGAGGGTTTTAACGACGTTCGTCACGCAACAATGCTTTCGAGGAACATTGTGAAAACTCTACGATACTCATACGAAGAACTTTATGAACCACTTAGGCTAACGATGCTTTCGGGAAAAGGGGCCCTGTTGCGTAGCAGCAGAAGACACAAGATGCCAGAGGGCTGTGCAGCATATTCCTGCTCAAATCGGCGGACCATCGCAAACAGGGCCCGGCGGATTACTTTTCAGGAGGAGACCACAGTTTGGCATCGACAACCATCATTCTGACTTGTTGTAATTGGTTGTGTTTGTGTTTCACAACATAAGGCTGCACCAGATTGCTAAACTCGTCCCTCTTGAACTGCAGAAAGGGAGCACGAGAAAGAAGCTCTGCAAAACACTCCTCTTTCAGGGGTCTTAGCTCATAAAAAAACTTTTTATGTGCTCATATATAGATATCTAATGTATTCATATATTGTTTATGTAGGCTATGTACATATTTATATATAGTTAGTTAGATTAATTGTTTCTTCAACTTTTTAAAATAGCTGAATTTACTGCCCCTGTTTCTGCTTCTCTTTCATATTTATAGTGTGTGATTTGCAAAATACCTATCATAGCCTATCATCACATATCATAGGGTGACCAGACGTCCCCGTTTTTGGTCGCCTGTCCCTTGCTAAATACAGAAAAAACGGCCTGTCCCTGTTGTTTTTGAAGACACATTAGGTTTTTCAATCACATTGCTGGTCAAACTGGAAATGTCCCCCTTTTCGGGGATTATTTTCCCAGTTTTGATTTATATCATATATCAGAATATTCTATTACTCTTAAAGGGGTAGTTTGGGATTATGGACATCAGACCTAATTTCCAAGAGAGCCAGTGCGTTAATTATCATTGGAGACGTTTAACACTTTTCATTCAGTCCTTCTAGTTGCAGTTGCAGCTCTGCTAGTGCAAATCGAGGGGAACTGCTAGCCTGCCAATAAAAACAGTTTTACCCACTCCACAGTACACCCGAGGCAAACCAATTATAACGCCCTGTCATGGGTGAGCGTGTTCACCAAGGATTTGCAAAAGCTATGTGCACCTCCAGATGATATTATGAACCCATAAACGACGGGCATCCGACGTCTCTCCCTCTTCCACAACAGGTAAAGCCACGCAATGATGGTTATCTCGGCCATGGTTGAGAATGAATTGGCATGAAGCACCATTGGCGGGCAAAAGATGTGGCGCGACAAAGTTTGCCTGATAAAACTTGCACAGCGACAGATTATGATTTGTCGCACTGCAAAACTTGGCCGACAACGCGACCATGCGACAAATGTCTTTTGGTTTGAACGCACAGTAAAGAAACATAGGAAAATAAGGCTTTAAAATACGGAGAAAAATAAGAAACGTCATCATGGTGTTGAAAACAACATTTATTCATTTTTTTGACATATGTTGGTCAAACTAATAATTTCAGATCTTTAAAAGAAAAGCTGCTTTTATTATTGATCTGTAAAGATTTTAAGCTAGAATTTTAAGATAGACAAATCGTGACATATGCATTTTTTTAAGAAAATGCCTGTGGTTGCTTGAGCCAACTCGTCGTGTATACAATATTCAGTGGGCATGCTAACATGCTGGAAAGGCTAATTAACAAGCACAGCAAGTCCCTGGGCCATTTTGAAGTGGACTTGTAATTGATTGAATAATTGGGCTGGTATTTTTTGTATGATTACGAGTTTTGGTGCAACCTGCCACCGAAGAGGTACTTTACGGAGACCTGCTTACACACAGCTTTTACAAGTGTACGAACTTTGACAATTCTGAGCTGTTTACTGTCAGAATGGTTGAAGTCAGTGTTTTTCCCTTAGCTGTCATTGTTTTTATATTTATTGACGCAAAAATTTCCACAATACCTAAGGGTGATGTCCCTGATGGGCCCATCAAGTTATTAGTCCCTAGGGTACTCTGAAGTGGACTTGCGATTGAATAATGGTGGCTAATTTGCATAATCGTATTCACGCATAAATCTGCCATAACTTTTTTCTTTAATTAAATAATACCAAGGTTGGGCATTAATAATGCTTACAGATTTGGCGTAATTTGGGTTTACAGGTCATTTTTCATAATACTTTCAACGTTTCCAAATCTTTCAAGGTACAGGTCTATCTCCCAGACCTTATGGGTCCTTAAAGAAAAAATATTCAGCATGTCAAATAATGCCCAGATATCAGGTTTCAGAAATTGCAATAAAACAGGGCAGGGGGTGTAGCTGATTAGGTTTGACGAAGCGTTATAGCGACCTCTGTGGTCCGAGGACAGAACTTTGGCGACCTCCTTACTTCCGGTCTTCATATGCCTATTTAATTTCACAACTCTCAGGTAGTGGATTTTGCATTTTTGAATCATTCGGTTTCAATATTAAACAATAATAATCTAAACATATTTTTAAAAGATTTGCAATGTTTTTAGTCTAAAAGTAGACATTAGACAGTAGATATCGGCACATTCTTTGTAATTTGTTTGCTTTTTATGCCTCAAACTCTAAGGGTAGATAATTACAGATTACAACGCAAAAGAAAAATAACAATAAATCTGTAATATTAAGACACATGATAACAATATTCTGGGTTCGTTCAAAAAGCACAGAACACATTTTCATCATCTTGTGCCTCGTCCCATTAAAGCTTTTTTTGTGTTCTTCTCAGGCTTAAACAGAATTATGTAACACTTTGGTCCAAATAGTGCCAGTAACAGCCCAAAACTAGATGCTAGAATGGCAAATACCTCTACAGCATCTGCATATTTTCCAGGGGAGTTGATGTAAGCTGGGATGAAGGCTATCCAAACAGCACAGAAGACCAACATGCTGAAGGTGATGAACTTGGCCTCATTGAAGTTATCTGGTAGATTCCGTGCCAAGAATGCAAGCAAGAAACTGAGAATAGCCAGTAAGCCAATATAGCTTAGTAATAATCCAAATCCAACTGTTGACCCCACTTCACACTCAACTATTATCTTGTCATTGTGGTACTGTGTGTTTTTACGAGGAGTTGGTGAGGAAGTCACAAGCCAGGTAGTGCAAATTGCTGCTTGTATTAAAGTCAGAAATAAAACAGTCCCTCTCTGTTGCATTACCCCAAACCACTTCAGATTATTGCCACCACCTGGTTTGGAAGCCTTGAAAACCGCCAGAACTACCATTGTCTTCACCAGGATACACGAGACACACAGCACAAAGCTGATCCCAAACGCTGCATGCCTCAACTGACATGTCGACAGCCTTGGGTGACCAATGAAAAGTAATGAGCACAAAAAGCATAATTTGAGTGACAACAGAATGAGGAAGCTAAGCTCTGAGTTGTTAGCCCTAACCACTGGCGTTGTACGGTGATAGGTGAAGATTCCCAAAACAATAGTGCACAAAAGTGCTCCAAATAATGAAGCAGTGGTCAGGGAGATTCCCAGGGGTTCCGTATAGGAAAGAAATTCCATGCTTTTTGGTTCACAGTGATCACGTTTGGAATTGGACCAAAAGTCCTCAAGACAACTGGTACATTCTGTTGAATCTAACAAACAAGAGAAACTATTAAAAAGATTCAAATTGTTGGTTGTTGCATTTGTCAATATATGCAAAAAAGATGTGCAGTGCATAAATTGTATTGCAAACAAACCTGTCTCATTGCTGACTTTTCCTTCCGAACAAGGAATGCAGTCAAAGCAGCAGACAGGTTCACCTTTCTTTCTGGCCATGCGGGTGCCTGGGGGACAGCTCTCACTACACACTGACCTTGGAGGCTAAGGGGGGAACAAGTTGATTACATTTAAAAAAAAAATTATTATATTTAACAGTATGATGTCATGGACAATAGGGAGCTTTTAAGCAGACCTTTTTAGATTCAAAATTCCAAAATATTTTGTCCTCCTCAAGAATGAGATTGTCGATTTTGGAGGTAATTTCTTTAACCTCTCCCACATTTGTAACCTCTGTTCCTCCATCTGGAAGCCACCTCCAGTTCATCACATCATAGATTGGTAAAGCATCCCCATTCTCATCAAATGACACTTGATCACCAAAATCTGTAGTGAAATTGACCCTTTGCAAGTGATGTAAGAGCTGTATGGTAGGTGGAAAAAAGGTTAATGGTAAAACAGGAATAAAAAAAGAGTTCAACGATTAAACTTGAATGAGCCTGAAAACAGACCTGCCATGACTCTAGTCCCTGTAAATTGACAGAGCTTTGACCTTTTAATAGCCCACTCCCTGGAACATACTGCAGAAGGCCGTGTAGGGCATGTGCCAGGGCATATACTGCCTTGTACACATTGTACTCTGGCCTGAGGTTAGACAGATCCATGAATTCAGTCTCTATATTATTTAGAACCTCATTCCCTGTACATCGTCTTTCTTGAGTCTGCTCTTCAAACTCCATGCCTGGGGATACAAATTTGCACTGAAATATGTGCTCCCAAAACTGCTTGACCTAATGAAGGGGAATTCATGAAGAAGGTGATTCATTAGAAAACATGAATATCAATATATGATATTATAATATGATATATGCTTGTGATTCTGAGGTGTGTAATGTGAAATACGAACTAAATTGTTGTCCTGGCTGCGTCCTGGTATCTCCCCCCGGCGGATGGCAATGCCCAGAGTGCCTGCAAGAAAAGGCATGTAGCTGGGGGTCTGAAGAACAATGGCTGTAGACCAGGCTTCACTGGCCATCCACTGTAGGCCCGTAACATTCTGCCTCACCACCTGTGGATTGCAATGCTTAAAATATGTCAAGTGCTGAATCCATTTATGTTATGTACTGTTATGTCTTTATGAAACATAATTTAGCTTTTCACTTTGAATCTTAAAAAATATATTATTATCAGGATTGTCAAGACAAAAATGTTCAAGAATAAAACGTTCTACATCACTATTTATAACAACATAACCAACCTCTTCCATGAGATTAAGCATGTTGCTTTGATGTGCAAAAACAGTAACCACACGAGATGTGGATTTCTTCATTATGCTGACGATCCTCTGCAGTTCAGCAACATCGTTTCCCCAGGGCAGAACCTCTAGATAAGCCAGACAGCCTTCACCAGACTGGGCCAGGTCTGACTGGAATGAATGGGCGGTGTGGCGACCGTAGTCGTCATCACTGATCAGTAGGCCAACCCAAGTCCAGCCAAACCTCCTCAGAATCTGGAGCATCGCTCGCACCTGGTTTAACAATTTATAAAGAAAGATATATTTTTTTAACATTTAAGACGAGCATTTGTCACCATGCTCATTCATGACAAATAATGCTCCTGTGGTAATTAAAACTACCTGAAATGCGTCACTTGGAATAGTTCTGAAAAATGATGGGAACTGCCTCCTGTCACTCAGACAGGAACAAGTGGCAAAATAACTGACCTAAAGGGCAAAGATATAATTTATTGTCAAGGCAGACACTTGTAATTTGACCTTAATGTTGATTTTTTCCAATTAAGAATTTTAAAGGCAATGACGATCCTAAACCAGAAGCTTTTCTAAAATCTTACCATTGGTAGACTGTACAAGCTTAAGATACTAGAAATGGCAATAGTACGCGTTGAGGAAGAATCTCCCACAATAGCTAACACAGGAGGATACCCGTAACAGCTCTCATTTAATTGAAACGGCTCTCCTCTGCCACTGGTCATAGAGAGAGCTGCACGGAATGAGATCCCTAGATCGCTGCAGCTATCATATAGACTGTATCCCAACGATATGTTAGGAAGCAGTTCAGAGTTTCTGTTAATTTCATCAACAGCAAAGGCCATGGTCTGGGCTTGTCTGAAACCTAGAACATCAAAGCTGAAAAACAATAATAATAATAATACAAAATCTGTGTATAAGCAAAAGTATTCCATGTCAGTGGATGGTTAATAGCCTTGATCAACACCATCCTAGACGGACTCACCCATGACAGATGGGATCATTCGGCTCTGAAGTAAAATACAGTTCAGAAAATGCAGTGAAAAAGTGAATCTCAAAGATTCCTCCCAAAATAACATCCCCAAACTTGTGCATTCCATTCAGATTAAAATGTCTCTGTAATGTACAATAAAAGGGACCTGTTGAAGACATAAGGGAAGAGAAAGAGAACATAACCAAACATACACATGTGAGCAGGTGTGATTCTTTATGAGCTTTCATTACTGCCTTCCAATCTGACCCCACCTTTCTCAAACTACGTTATTTCTTAGACACTGAACCTTATACACATTCAAATGCCATCCCCTTTGCCCATATAAATATGTTTTAAGGAGTGACATTTATGGGGGCGGACCTGGAATGCATTGAGATAATAACAGCAATGTATATCTATTATTGCCCCGAATGAATGATGCAAAATTAACAATATCGTGTTTACAGACACACGCCATTAAACATCATTAACCATCATTGTAACTTTGCATTGACAATTATTTGGTTGCATTCCTTAAGTGTTTCAAACTAAAGCAATAAGTCATACGTTGTTGAGCAGTAAATGTCACCAACATTTGTAATTTGTTATATGTCCACCAGATTGTCACGGACCAACTCATACCAACCGGTAAAACAATAGATAAATACATGCAGTAGCTGAGGAAAGCGTGTAAGCACTTCTTCTATACACAATTATTACAGAAAGATGGCCATGGCCAGTGGGAAAAAGTGAAAAGAAAATGTCAGCAACGCTGCAATGTGTTTATCACAAATTAACACAAAACATAAATGCAAGAATTACTATGAAATAACATAAGGGAGTCAAAAAATTTATTGATATAAGAATCTACTGATTAATATTTTATTAAATTCATTTTAAATTATAACTCTAAATTCTTCTTTTATTTTATTAAGATGGTTGCAATTTGCATGC
>JAOPJL010000053.1:9137337-9150469 GCA_027123545.1 Trisopterus esmarkii | reverse complement strand
CCTGGTTTGGAGGCCTTGAATACTGCCAGAACTACCATGGTCTTCACCAGGATACATGAGACACACAGCACAAAGCTGATCCCAAATGCTGCTTGCCTCAACTGACAAGTCCACAGCCTTGGGTAACCAATGAAAAGCAAGGAGCACAAGAAGCATAATTTGAGTGACAGAAGAATGAGGAAGCTAAGCTCTGAGTTGTTGGCCCTGACCACTGGTGTGGTCCGATGATGAGTGAAGATTCCAAAAACAATAGTGCATAAAAGTGTGCCAGATAATGAAGCAGTGGTCAAGGAGATGCCCAGGGGTTCCACATAGGATAGAAACTCGATGATTTTGGGTTCACAGCGATCACGTTGGGGGTTGGACCAAAACTCGTCTGGACAGCTGGTACATTGTGTTGAATCTAACAGGAAATAATTAAAATAGTATTACTTGCATCTGACAATATACGTACAATAGATGTACAGTGTAGAAATATATTTGTGCATACAAACCTGTTTTATTGCTAATTTTTCCTTCTGAACAAGGAATGCAGTCGAAGCAGCAAACAGGTTCACCGTTCTTTCTGGCCAGGCGGGTGCCTGGGGAACAGCTCTCACTACACAATGACTTGGGAGGCTAAGGAGGGAACAAGTTGGTTGCATTTAAAAATATTTTACCTTTCATATTATGATATATTCAACATGTCAAGGATATTAGGTTGATTATAAGCAAACCTTTTTCGATTCAAAATTCCAAAAGATTTGCTTTTCCTCAAGGATAAGATTATCCTGTCTTGAAGCCAATTCATTGACCTCGCCCACATTTTTAACCTCTGTGGTTCCATCTGACAGCCACATCCAGTTCATCACATCATAGATTGGTAAAACATCCCCACTTTCATCAAATGACACTTGATCACCAAAATCTGTTGTGAAATTGACCCTTTGCAAGTAATTTAACAGCTGTTTTGTAGGAAACAAGTAAAGAGTGAGACAATTTACGTTGTACAATTGAGTTGTCAAATCAACAATATATTAAATCATGGGAAAATAATGTCATTTTTACTTTATAATGGAATTTTATTGAAAACAGACCTGCCATGGCTCTAGTCCCTGTAAACGGGCACAGCTTTGCCCTTTGAAAGGCCCTTTTCCTGGAACACACTGCAGACTGTCATGTAGAGCATGTGCCAGGGCATATACTGCCTTGTACACATTGTACTCTGGCCTGAGGTTAGACAAATCCAGGAATTCAGTCTCTATATTCTTTAGAATCTCATTCCCTGTACAACGGTTTTCCTGAGTCTGCCCTTCAAACTCCATGCCAGGGGATGCAAACTTGCACTGAAATACGTGCTCCCAAAACTGCTTCACCTAAATTAAGGGGGATTCATGAGAAGGGTGATTCATAATCAAACATAAGTATCATGCATAGGTCACATATTTAAAAGTATTCATACAAGATATTTGTTTGTGATTCTGAATTAGTGAGTAAAATGAGACCCGCACTAAATTGTTGTCCTGGCTGCTGAGTGTGTCATTGTCAGGGCGTATTCTCAATAGGAAGTCCCTGAGGCCTGGTATCTCCCCCCGGCGGATGGCAATGCCCAGAGTGCCTGCAAGAAAAGGCATGTAGCTGGGGGTCTGTAGAACACCAGCTGTAGTCCAGGCTTCACTGGCCATCCACTGTAGGCCCGTAACATTCTGCCTCACCACCTGTGGGTTGGAATGTATTGAGTATATCAAGTTTAAACACCAGTAATGCATCTACTGCAATATATTTGTGCTTTTCAATTGAAATTTCACTATATATATTTATATATATATAGTTATATTTTAAAGATTTGCTTTGCTACAGAACGTGCAAAATAAAGTCTCACTACATCCCTATCATAACACAAATCACTAACCTCTTCCATGAGTTTAAGCATGTTGCTTGCATGTGCAAAAGCAATAACCACACGGGATGTGGATTTCTTCATTATGCCAACAATCCTTTGCAGCTCATTGACATCGTTACTCTTAGGTAGAGCCTCTAGGTAAGCCAGACAGCCTCCCCCAGAGAGGGCCAGGTCTGACTGGAAGGATCGGGCAACATTGAGACCGTAGTCATCATCACTTACTAACAGGCCTAACCAAGTCCAGTTAAACCGCCTGAGAATTTGTAGCATAGCTCGCACCTGTTTTAATACAAAAAATAAAAATAATTTGTGGAACATGTAGTATAAATATTTACAGACATGTTTCAATATCTAATTCCCATTTCAAAGCTTTGAGTTACATGCAAATTATTTATGATGCTTCATGGATACATAAATCGTTCCTATGGTAAGGAATGAACTCTACCTGAAATGCATCACTTGGAATAGTTCTAAAGAAGGAAGGGAACTGCCTCCTGTCACTCAGACAGGCACATGTGGAATAATAACTCACCTGTCCAATGTAAAGATAGAAACAATTGTCAGGATTTATCTGCCTAAATGTCATTAGAATTGTTTCAGCTTTGACTTTTGACTTAATTATCTTTGATTAGTAATTTAAAAAGTAATCGCAATCATCAACCAAAATCTTTGTCCGTTCATAAATTAGGTTTCAACTTACCATTGGTACCCTATACAAGCTTACTATGCTAGAAATAGAAATAGTACGTGTTGAGGAAGAATCTCCCACAATTCCTAGCACCGGAGGATACCCGTAACAGCTCTCATTTAATTGAAATGGCTCTCCGCTGCCGCTGGTCATAGACAGAGCTGCACTCAATGCATTCCAAAGGTTTCCACAGCTGTCATAAAGACTGTATCCCAAGGATACATTGGGAAGCAGTTTGGAGTTTCTGTTAATTTCATCAACAGCAAATGCCATGGTCTGGGCTTGTCTGAAACCTACATGACTAAAGCTAAAATATCATTTTTAAATTTCTGTTATACATAAACAACATTGTCATACTGAAAATGCCTTGATCAACACAATATTAGACGTACTCACCCAAAGCAAATGGGATTGTTTGGCTCTGAAGTAAAATAAAGATCAGAAGATGCAGTGTAAAAGTTACAACTAAAGATCCCTCCCAGAATAACATCTCCAGACTTTTGCATTCCATTCAGATTAAATTGTCTCTTTGATGTACAAGAGAAGGGACCTGTTGAAGACATATGAGAGGAGAAAGAGACCAAAAATAAACATACACAAATAAGCAAGTGTGATTCTTTATGAGCTCTCATGACTGCCCTCAAATCTGACCCCACCTTTCTGAACTAAAAGATTTTTCAAACACAACTTTTTATACAGTTTAATGCCATCCCCTTTGCCACTTTACTTTTTTTTTATTGCTGTGTCTATCTAGGCTAGGCAGACATTTTGGGGAGGGAACTGGACTTCATTACCATAATAGCATTAAAGTATGAATAACAATTCTCAACATCCAACAATTCTACTGCTTCCCTACTGAAAAAGCTTTGAATAAAGTGTTTTTTATAGATATCTTGTGCACTTTTATTTCAAGTGCCCCTCTCGCATGAGAAGTGCTTTAGCAAAATTTGCTCCTCAATGATTTCACCCTATCCCAACGATTCACCTCCCCCCCCCATTTTTTTTTTACTATTCATTACCAAACAATAACCAAACCACCATTAATACCAATAACATTTGTTATGTCCACATCTTATGCGTGAATCTTGATGAGACGTGTTAAATCAACTAGAGATTTATTTCAAGTCTGCTGCCGCATGTCAGTACAACTGTGAACTCCCAACCACACTGCACGGCTGCATGAAGGGCTATGTGCACATCCAGCCTAGCACTGAGCATGCTGGGAACTGAAGTTCTCAATGTTACTAGCTCATAACATCACAATTTCTATGGTATTAAACTTCAGAATAACAATGTTTCTATGCTCTTGGTGTTCCTCGTCCCATCAATGCTTTTTTTGTATTTTTCTCTTCAGGATAATAATGTAACACTTTGGTCCAAATAGGGCCAGTAACAGCCCAACACTTGAAGCTAGAATTGCAAATACCTCCGAGGCATCTGTATATTTTCCAGGAGAGTTTATATATGCTGGGATAAAGCCTATCCAAACAGCGAAGAAGACCAACATGCTGAAGGTGATAAATTTGGCCTCATTGAGGTTATCTGGCAGATTCCGTGCCAAGAAAGCTAGCAGGAAACTGAGAATAGCCAGTAAGCCAATATAGCCTAGTAAAACTCAAAATCCAACTGTCAACCCCACTACACACTCAACTGTTATTTTGTCTTTGTAATACTGTGTGTTTTTATGAGTTGGTGAGGACGACATCAGCCAGGTTGTACAAATTGCTGCTTGTATTAAAGTAAGAAATACAACAGTCCCTCTCTGTTGCATTACCCCAAACCACTTCAGACTATTGCCACCTCCTGGTTTGAAGGCCTTGAATACCGCCAGAACTACCATGGTCTTCACCAGGGTACATGGGACACACAGCACAAATGCTGATCCCAAATGCTGCTTGCCTCAACTGACAAGTTGACAGCCTTGTGTGACCAATGGAAAGCAAGGAGCACATGAAGCATAGTTTGAGTGACGGCAGAATGAGGAAGCTGAGCTCTGAGTTGTTGGCCCTAAATACTGGGGTGGTACGATGATGGATGAAGATTCGAAAATAAATTATACATAAAAGTGCACCAGTTAATGAAGCAGTGGTCAAGGAGATCCCTAGGGGTTCCATATAGGAAAGAAACTTGATGATTTTGGGTTTGCAGTGATCACGTTGGGGGTTGGACCAAAACTCCTCTGGACAGCTGGTACATTGTGTTGAAATAATTAAAATAGTTTCAGTCTTTGCGTTTGACAATATATGTACAATACATGTGCAGTTCAGAAATATATTTATTGCAAACAAACCTGTTTTATTGCTACTTTTTCCTTCTGTGCTAGGAATGCAGTCGAAGCAGCAGACACATTCACCGTTCTGCCAGGCAGCTCTCACTACACACTGACTTGGGAGGCTAAGGGAACAAGTTGATTGCATTTAAAAATATTTCCCCTTTTATATTATGACAAATTACACTTGTCAAGGACAATAGATATATTGTAAGCAGACCTTTTAAGATTCAAAATTTCAAAAGATTTGGTCTTCCTTAAGGATAAGATAACACATTTCTGAAGCCAATTCTTTGACCTCCCCCACAAGCCCTCTTTTGATGCATTCTTGCATGCATGCATTCTTCTCGTATTGATTTAAATCAGGTTATCACCAACAGTGAGAATCACTTAGGTCGGATTTGGCCAACGTGAATATTTGAGGCCAGTTGAATCCCAATTCATATGTGGAAAAAAAAGAGGCTCAACTTATGTTGATGTTGGAATTAACTTTTTATTTGAAGTTACCAGCAATAAATTAATTAATTTCCATTCAACTAATGATGTTTCTAGAATTGGTATCCATTATTATCAATTGTATTTTCTTCACTTCTTCTGCTTCACTACGTCTCTCATGCATCTTCGCATACAGTCGTTAAACTTCGTCTGTGGCATGTTTATTTAAATATTGCCACTGTAAAGGATCATGGGATACCAATATCTCTTTTCCTTTTGTAAAGCTGGGTCAGGAGTAACCTATGCTAAAGGAGGGTTAAAGGATGTGTTAGAGCCAATTTGGGGTTATTTGTGTTTTGTTTATTTTTGGTTTATTGCCTGCAGTCCACAGTAGGTGGCGCTCTGTACTGTGTGTGCAGGAAGTGTGAAATACAGGCACAGGTAAACACTCAGCAGGTGTGCTGTTGACGGGAAGAGCACACAGTTTTTCGACCGTCACCGTCGTCGTCTTTTGTTGACTTTGGCTTGTGTTGTGGCAAATATGTGAGCCTTTTTGTTATTCGTATGCGCCATACGTTAAGGGCGCGTATCATGTCAAGAGCGCAAGGCTGAATAAATGTTGATTGCAAAGCAAAAGCGTGTTGGATTCATTGGACCCGGAAGACGACGGACGCGTCAATTACTAAGTTCCAGTCAGCAGCCCCTCAGTGGCTTAGGTTCGTTTTGTTGTTTTATTTTAAGAACAAGCCACTACATTTAGTCGAAAAACTTCGCTTCAATTAGTCTTAGTAAGTCGCGTAAAGGCAACCGCACGGAGGAAGAGCGACACCGGAGTAACGCTGGAGCCAGCTGGAGCCAGCCGGAGTCAGCCAGCCAGCCAGCCGGAGCAACGCTGCAGCCGTCGGCGGAGTCAGCCACAGCCTCGGAGCCACTGGAGGCCACCGCACGGAGGCAGACTCAACACCGGAGCAACGCTGCAGCCGTCACCGGAGCAACGCTGCAGCCGTCGCCGGAGCCGGTGCCAATGCGGGAGCGAGCCACGGGTGTCCCAGCTCTGCCGAGCCGCAGGGGGGAGATCGACATCAGCCGTGCTTCACGGAGTGACACCGATCACCAGCTGATTCATCCAACGAGGTAGTGGTACCACCGGACCATCTCACGGCGCCCACCGCTTGCATGCAGGTATGAGCAGTAACGCTACAGCTTCATGGCCATAATAAAATAAAATAAAAGTGTGCACACTACCTTGCGAGCGTAATCCCAATGCATTGGTCGCTAAAATGACAATGATGATCGCGTCATAAGAACAAAACTTTTCTCATCGAGTGCATATTGGATTTCATTGTGGAACATTGTAACAAAAAGAACATTATGGACGGTAAATCTGATAATCTGGTCGCGGAAAAGACCGCTGCCACTGCCTTCAGTGAAGTGGGAAGTGCAATTGAAACACACTTGGGTAGAGGTAAAAGAACTGTTATATTGACACACAAGGCGTTTGTTGAAAAATGTGAAAGGTTACAAAATGTAAGAAAAGATAAACTAAACAAGGTAAAAAATCTAAGAAAGGTAACTGAAGAGTATATGCATGAAATCAGTGTTGCAGAAGTAAAAGGTGCACTGCAAAAAATTCTTGTGTTGTGTGAAGAAGCAAAAAATGCTCATGATTGTTTGGTGCCTTTAATGTCCGCTGAAGAAAGTGGGAAACAAAATACATGGTTTGCTGCAAAAATGTTGGTTGAAAATGGTTTCATTGATGATGTTAAACAATGGTTGAGAAATAATGAAAATGGTGGTGATGTGGTTGATGTTCATCCTGATGATAGTATATCAAATGTTGCCAGCAAACGTTCTCACCAAAAAAGCGTATGCAGTGGTAAAAGCAGCAATAAAAGTGGTCAAACAACAACATCTGCTCGCATTAAAGTTGAGGCAGAAAAGGCTGCCCTTCTTGCTCGATCTGCAGCGTTAAAGGGAAAACATGCTCTGGAGAAGCAAGAAGCAGAACTAAGGAGACAAAGAGAGCAGCTTGAGCTTGATGCTGAAATTGCTGCATCCACAGCTAAATTAGCAGTGCTGCAAACTGCTTCAGAGTGTTCACGCAAATCTCAAGCATCCAATGGAATGAATTCATATCTACAAAGGTCAAAAGAACAAAAAACAACTTCCAATGGACTCAACCCAGCAGCAAAGTCATATGAACCCTGGACATGGAGTGCAATGCCACAAACCAATTTCCCAGTATGTCATAAGGACTCAAGTGCACAGAACACACACACTGTGGAAAAAGGGCAACAGCACCTCCTGGAATCAAGACAGGACACACACAGGAAAACAACAGAACCATATGGAACAACACAATATGGAGCCACACAACATCAAACTCTTTATTTTCCAGTAAATAATGAGCAGCCTGCATCAGTTGAACAACCGCATCTACATTCTGCACAAATGCAAGGAGATTTATGCACCATTATGCATAAACAGAATGAAATAACAGCAGCTCTTGTTCAACAACAACGCTTACTGTCTTTACCATCTCGAGACATTCCCGTATTCGACGGTGATCCTCTCCAGTACAGAAACTTCATCAGAGCTTTTGAGCATGGAGTGGAATCAAAGGCTAACAAAGCTGACTGTCTTTATTTTTTGGAACAGTTCACAAAGGGTCAACCCAGAGAATTGGTGAGGAGCTGTCAGCACATGATTCCGGACAGAGGCTATCAACTGGCTAAAGAACTTCTACATGAACACTTTGGAAATGAATACAGCATTGCTGCAGCTTATATAGAGAAGGCTCTGGCTTGGCCTACAGTGAAATCAGAGGATGTGAAGTCACTTCAGGCCTTTTCTCTGTTTTTGCGTGGTTGTTGCAACGTGATGGAGGAGCTTCACTATATGCAAGAACTAGACATGCCAACCAACATGAGAGCAATCATGACAAAGCTGCCATTTAAATACAGAGAGAAATGGAGGACAAAGGCACATGAAATCTTGGAGAGGCACAATCGCAGAGCTTGCTTTAGAGATCTTGTTTCATTCCTCGAACGTCAAGTTAAGATCATCTCTGATCCACTCTTTGGGGATATCCAGGACATGACAAGATGTTCACCTACATTAATGGGTGTAAACAAGTTCAAGTCTCAGCCCAAGTTCAGCAGAGCCAGAGGTAGCAGCTTTGCCACTACTGTTACTGTTGTTGATACAGCCAAAGGTTCATGCTCAAACCCACAGAGGCAGGACTCAAAGGAAAGGTCTGAGAAAGCATGTGTCTATTGCTTCCAGTCGCACACATTGGAGGAATGTCCAAAGCTGAAAAGAAAGAAGCATAGGGACAAAATTACCTTTCTAAAGGAAAAAAGGATGTGTTTTGGCTGCCTGTGTAGTGGACACATGAGCAAGGATTGCGACAGGCGCCTGATCTGCAAAGAGTGTGGGCGGAATCATCCTACTGTGCTTCATATTTCTGAAAGGCCAAGAACCAACACAGAAAATGAACACTCTAAAGAAAAGGGATATGTTAAAGCACCCTCTTCGGAAACGTGTGGTCATACAGGGGCCGGAAAGGAGGATAGCATTTTGTCCATTCTGCCAATCCAGGTTAAATCCATCAAGGGAGACAAAATAATACAAACCTATGCATTTCTGGACCCCGGCAGTACCGCTACGTTCTGTTCAGAGCACCTGATGCAAAAGTTGAACATTGATGGTAGAAGAACTAATTTCCTTTTACGCACCATGGGGCAAGAAAAGGTTGTCTTCGCTCATGCTCTGAATGGTTTGGAGGTGGCTGGCCTTGACAGTAACCAATTTTACAGTCTTCCAGAAGTCCTCACACAAAGAAAAATGCCTGTGACCACTAACAACATTGTCACACAGGAGGAGTTGGCAAAGTGGCCTTACCTCTCTGACGTCCGGATCCCCTGCATAGATGCCAATGTTGACATGTTGATTGGCACCAACGTCCCTAAGGTATTGGAACCCTGGGAAGTTGTCAACAGCCAAGAAAATGGCCCGTATGCAGTGAGAACTGTACTTGGTTGGGTTGTTAATGGTCCCCTTCGTGACGGAGAGAACAGTAAACCTAAAACAAGATTCTCAGTGGCTGCTGTCAATAGGATTTCTGTGTGTAAGCTGGAGGAGATGTTGAACAACCAGTACAATCATGACTTCAATGAAAGAAGTACAGAGGAAAAAGGAATGTCAAGAGAAGACATCAGATTCTTAAAGATTATGGATGAATCAGCACAGCTTCAGGACGGCCATTACAGCATGAAAATGCCCTTCCGGAAAGAACAGCTCACACTTCCAAATAATCTTTCAATGGTCAAGCAAAGGCTGCTGGGATTAAAGGGGAAGTTCAGAAAGGATGAACTGTTTCACCAGGAGTACACCAACTTCTTCACTGATGTTATACAGAAAGGCTATGCAGAGAAAGTGCCTCAACATCAATTGGATGGAGAAAATGGAAAGGTTTGGTATATTCCCCATCATGGTGTGCGTCATCCCAAAAAAGGTACTTTGCGTGTTGTGTTTGATTGTTCAGCTGAGTTTAAAGGAGCCTCACTCAACAGCCAGCTTCTTCAAGGCCCGAACCTGACCAGTTCGCTGCTAGGAGTCCTCGTCAGATTCAGGCAGGAGCCAGTAGCGTTCATGGGAGACATTCAGTCTATGTTCTACCAGGTTAAAGTGGCCGAAGAGGACAAAGACTTCCTTCGCTTCTTGTGGTGGCCTGATGGTAACGTGAGCACAGGGATTGTGGAGTATCGGATGTCAGTTCATTTGTTTGGAGCCGTCTCATCTCCAAGTTGTGCCAGTTACGCACTTAGGAAGACAGCAGAGGACAATCAAGCTCACTTTTCATCAGAAGTGGTGAAAACAGTCAAGCAAAATTTTTACGTTGATGACTGTTTAAAGAGCCTGCCCTCAGAAGAGGAGTCGGTTGTGATGGTTAAAGCTCTCAATGACCTCTGCCTAAAGGGAGGTTTCACTTTGACAAAGTGGATCAGTAACAGCCGGACAGTGCTGCAAAGCATTGAAGAGGAGCACAGAGCTAAAGACTGGAAAGAGCTGGATCTGGATAGAGACGAGCTTCCAGTTGAGAGAGCCCTTGGACTACAGTGGTGCGTGGAGTCGGATACATTCAAGTTCAAAATGATGGTGAAGGAGCAACCACAGAGCAGAAGAGGATTGCTGTCCATAATCTGTTCAGTTTATGATCCCCTGGGGTTCCTTGCACCAGTGACACTGCCAGCAAAGGTTATTCTGCAAGAGCTCTGTCGGAGACGTTGTGGGTGGGACGACAACATACCTGCAGATATTAGCCATCAGTGGACAGGATGGCTGGAGGATCTGAAAGGGTTGTCTTCATTCAAAGTTGAGAGATGCATCAAGCCCAAGCACTTTGGACAGCCCATTCAAGCGCAGCTACATAACTTTTCAGACGCCAGTGAAGGTGGATTTGGTACTGTCACCTACCTCAGGATCGAAAACAGCAAGAGTGAGGTCCATGTCTCCTTCTTGTTGGGAAAAGCAAGAGTCACCCCCCTGAAACAGATAACTATTCCCCGTCTTGAGCTTACAGCTGCGGTCCTAGCTGTTCGAGTTGATCAGATGTTGAGAGCAGAATTGGAGCTGCCATTGGATCAGTCAACTTTCTGGACGGACAGTACTTCAGTGCTCAAGTACATAAAAAATGAGGACAGACGTTTCCACACATTTGTGGCGAATCGGGTGTCGACCATCAGAGATGCAACTCATGTCTCTCAGTGGAGGTATATCAATACCAAAGACAACCCTGCTGATTACGCCTCTAGAGGTATGAAGGTTGGAGACCTGCTGAATGGTGGTAACTGGATTGAAGGACCAAGGTTTCTCTTTGACCCAGAAAAGGATTGGCCTACAGACATCACAGCGGCCACAATTTCAGTTGATGATGTAGAGGTCAAAAGGGATGCCACAGTAAACACAATCATCACCCAGGACTCTCTTGATGCTACAGATCAGCTCCTGTCATACTTCTCAGATTGGAGGAAACTTAAGGTGGCAGTTGCATGGTTTCTCAAATGGAAGAGGATCCTTCTGCAGTTGAGACAAAGGAGAAAGGAACTGCATGCTCCTGAGTTCAACAGAAAGGATGCAGATGGGTCGCATGTGTTGCTGGAGATGGAGAGGGCCAAAAAAGCAGTAAGTCGAACCTTGTCAGCTGAGAATCTCTTGGAGGCTGAAGTTTCCATCATTCGCTATAGTCAGCAGAAAAGGTTCAAGGAGGAGATTGCTGCCCTAACGGCTGGAAAATCTGTGCCAAGAGACAGTTCTATTTACAAACTGGACCCATGTCTCGAGGATGGACTTGTAAGAGTTGGAGGTCGTTTGAGTAAGGCAGCTCTACCAGAAGAGACAAAGCATCCATTCATCTTGTCAAAAGATCAACACATCTCCACACTCATATTAAGACACATGCACCAACAAGTTGGCCACAGTGGGAGAAATCACACCCTGTCAAGATTACGAAAGAAGTTCTGGATAACAAGTGCTACAGCAGCTGTGAGAAAAATCATATCACAGTGCAGCTTCTGCAGGCGATACAAAGGGAAGTTGGGTGAGCAAAAGATGGCGGACCTACCAAAGGAAAGGATACTTCCTGATCTCCCTCCCTTCACAAATGTGGGAGTAGATTATTTTGGGCCTTTAGAGGTGAAGAGAGGTCGAGGTTTGTGTAAGCGTTATGGTGTCATCTTTACCTGTTTTGCAAGCAGAGCTGTTCATTTGGAAGTAGCTCCATCCTTGGATACTGACGCATGTATTAATGCGTTACGAAGGTTCATCAGCCGAAGAGGACAAGTGTCATCTATGCGCTCAGATAATGGTACGAACTTTGTTGGAGCCAAGAAAGAGCTGAGAGAAGCACTTGCATCATTAAATCACAGCCAGATACAGAAAGTGTTGTTACAAGATGGGATCCAGTGGCGCTTTAACCCACCTGCAGCATCACATCATGGTGGCGTCTGGGAACGTGTCATTCGTATGGTAAGGAAAGTTCTCACCTCTGTGTTAAATCTTCAGACGCTGGATGATGATGGATTCCACACTGTTTTGTGCGAGGTTGAGGCCATTTTGAATGGACGCCCCCTCACTAAGCTCTCAGATGATCCCACTGATCTTGAACCACTCACTCCGAATCACATTCTCCTGATGAAAGGGAAACCAGTCTTATCACCTGGACTGTTTAACAAAGATGATGTGTATGTGAAGAGGAGATGGCGACAAGTTCAATACATCGCAAATTTGTTTTGGAAAAGATGGGTACAGGAGTACCTCCCTTTGCTTCAAGAGCGGCAAAAATGGAATCAAGAAAGGAGAAATTTTGTTGTTGGAGACATTGTTGTTGTGATGGATTCTGCTGCTCCACGTGGATCTTGGCCTCTTGGCAGAGTTTTGGAAACTTTCCCCGACAAGAAAGGTTTGGTACGCTCTGTGCGTCTCCAGACGAAGACAAACATCTTGGAAAGACCTGTCACAAAGCTATGTCTATTACAAGAAGCTGCAAGTTGTTAGTGTTGACTTTATGGTGACCTCTGAATGAACCCAGGTCATTAGTACAAATATTGGGTATTGGTACTACAAATATTGGGTATTGTTTGATACAATTTCTATGTATTTTTTGGTGTAATGGCTCTTTAATTTAATTTTGAAGGTAATTGTAATGTCAGCCGCCGTTTACAATTAGGGGCCGGCGTGTTAGAGCCATTTTGGGGTTATTTGTGTTTTGTTTATTTTTTGTTTATTGCCTGCAGTCCACAGTAGGTGGCGCTCTGTACTGTGTGTGCAGGAAGTGTGAAATACAGGCACAGGTAAA
>JAOPJL010000053.1:9062836-9083536 GCA_027123545.1 Trisopterus esmarkii | reverse complement strand
GAATTACCTCGGCTCTGCGAATACCAAAGCCCAAGGTGCCGCTCAAGAGGTCGCCAAACTCCTCCCAGAGAGACTTGGCTGTGGCCCAGGCCTCGCCTGCGATCCACTGGATGCCTGTGATGTTCCGCTGTCGAATGGCTCTCATGATGCTTTGCACTTCTGACTCGCCGCAGAAGTTAAGGATGACGTTTGAAGATGACCCCTGTTAACACAATAAATATATAAGTCTGGCCAAATTGTAGCAAAAGAGTAGCGTGACTAGCATAACTCCAGAAAGTACATTTTATTTAGTGTTGTTCAAATGTCGTGCTTAAATTGAATACAAAATAACAAAAATGATTTTGAATGACATAACTTTTAATCAGTTGCCCTATCGATCCTACATCTACCTGAATGATATCCAGTAACTTATCCAGAGGCTGCTGACTCAGAACCACAGGATAGTGGTGAACATAGGCAGCACACACACCATACAGTGAGGACTCCTGGAGAAAGAGCTGTATGGCAAAGCGTGCATAGTCAGACTCCTGGCCAATGACCCCCACCCAGGTCCAGCCGAAGTGGCTGACCAAGCGGGCCAGGGCTCTGACCTGGAAGGCATCACTGGGCATAGTGCGCATGAACATGGGAAACTCTGTCTGCTCGCTTAGGCAGCTGCAGGAGGCAAAGTAGCCCACCTAGGGAGGGAAAAGGATTACTTCTCCATCAACGGTTTGCCTGTTCAAATCAACTTCAAATCAATTATGTTTTTTTTTGTCTTATTTTCAGAAATGTACATTATAAATAGAAATCTCATATTTAATCAATTTAACACGTAAATGTTTTGCACAATATATACATACAAAGCTATTGTACAAATATATTGATATAGTATGCAATTAATATGATAAATATGATGAGTGATGTGACCAACCGAGTAAAGAACCATAGTTCATAAAGTCTCACCAGGGGGATCTGAAAGGGGCCCAGACTTCTAAGCAGGGCCATGGACACACCAGAGGATGCATCTCCTATGATAACAGGAGACGGGGACCTGGTGACATCAGCACAACCTAACACTGTGGACCTGGAGCCTAAACTGACTGATAGACTCCCATTCCTGATGGCCGGCTGGCCATTCACCAGAAGCAAGGAGGCCTTTAGAGACACGGGGACATCGTTACAGCTGTCTCTGATGTGGAACCCCAGCCTCAGCGCAGGCAGCAAGTCACTGCGCTGGTTGATCTCTCTGATAGCAAAGGTCATGGTCTGCATCCAACGCAGGGCACGTGCACTGAAACTAAACATTTTGTTGATGTTAATCAGATGCACTCTCGACAGGTAAAACACATGCAAAGGAAAACAGAAAATGTTAGATGCTCGAAATGTTGACTTACAACTCGTGTGAGCCAGGTTCTGGTTTGGATGTGTACGGTGGAAGAGAAAACACACGGGTGTAGTGCAGAGGAAAGACGCCCCCTAACACCACATCTCCGTCTTCGTAAAAACTGTTTGAATCCTGTTCTCCTATGAAAGCACATTCTGTGAAGAGGGCAGCTGAACTTACATTGAGGTCGTTGAAGAGGTACATGACTGATAAAATAAGTATCTTGGCAGCAATGGGAGCCATCACTGCTACTTAATATTCATAAAGATTATTATAGTCTAGTATAAATTTAAACAGATTATTTAAATATAAATATAGATTTTAAATATAGATTATTCAAAAGACTACTTGGCTTCCACATGAGCAGGATATAAATGGCAATCATATTCCAAGTATTAATTTATATACCTCTGACGTGAATATAAACATTAGAGAACCGCCCAGTTATGACAAAGCGGGTTGTCTTGTTTTTTTATACAGAAAAAGGCCCTCTTTATTTTATTGATTATTATATCAGTCTTCAATCGAAGCTCAAAGCTTACATCTTCCCAATTGTTGGTAATCAAATATGTATTAAAATGAAAGACATAGGTTTTTGTATAATCACTCTTTAAATAATCGTCCCTTATTATGATTATTCCAACTTTTATTACATGATACATGATTTCAAATTAAGTATTACAGAGCACCTGAAGTAGCAGTGAAAAGTAGCCCAAGAATGGAGATTTGCAGAAGAATACTAAGAACATCAAGCAGTACAGAACCATCTCACTGCTCAGCGTTGAGGGGAGGATATTCTTTGCCATCCTATCCCGTCAGTTGACGGAGTTCCTCTTGAAGAACGACACCTCTGTACAGAAGGGTGGAATCCCAAAGGTTCCAGGATGCCTCGAACATACAGATGTGGTCGCACAGTTCAGAGAGGCAAGAGAAGGGAAAGCTTATCTCTGGACGGCACCCAGATTAAATCTGTCAAACCCATCCGAGCCTTGGAAACAACTTTGATTGCACTCTTAAGGACGTTGCATTCATCAAGGCCACAATTCGGGAGCTGGTGGCGTGGCTGATAACAGTGGGCAAGTCCAGTCTGCCTGGTAAATCCAAGGCCTGGATTTACCAGCACGGTTTTCTCCCCAGGATGCTGTGGGCCTTGCTTGTGTACGAGTTCACAATAACTTCAGTAAAGAGCTTAATTAGAAGTTTATGGTTACCCGTGCAAGAGAGGTGCTTCAGTACAGGGAATCCAGTTACCCAAAAGTCTCCCAGGCCAACATTGAAGTCAGGACTGGGAGTATGTGGAGGGCACAGGAAGCAGTCGAGCAGGCTGAGTCTCGCTTGCGTTACAGCGTTATGGTCGGCCTAATTGCCTCTGGACGAGCATGGCTTGGTATAGCGTTCCAAGCACACGCTACGAAAAAGCCCTTGGCAAAGACAGAAGCCGATTGGCCGAAAAGGAAATGAGAGCTGATGTGGATAAGGAACAAGCAGGAACATGCAGTGGGCCGCAAGATCCCCTGGTCTGAGCTTTGGCATGCTGAGCCTTGCTGGATCAAGTTCCTGATTCCTCCCGTCTGTGACGTCTTACCCAGCCCATCCAACCTCTTCTGCTGGGACAAGGCTGATACACCATCATGTCCTTTGTGCCTCATATCATCAGGGATTAAATCATTCATCCAACACAAATTCCGTCTTAAAAAGGTTCAAGCTAAAACATATGAAAAAAAACAAAAAATGTTATTGCAGCCAAAAAATAATTACTTTTTTTATTATTAAATAAACAATATCCATTGTTTTTTAGAGGAATCGCTTGCTTTCTTCATGTTTTGAGTTAAAAGTCAGAATAAAATCTATATTTGTCACCCTTCCTTTTAGTTGTTCCACTACATGAAGAATACTAAGTTCTCCATGTTGTGTGAAAAAGTGGACTTTGACCGTAAAGGTGACCCCATTGCTTCGTACGACCTCATGAACTGGCGAAGAGAGCAGGATGGCTCTCTGCAGCTGCTGAAGGTGGGCTTTTACGACGCCTCGTTGTCTCCAGAGCTCAGCCTGGTGGTGAAGGAATCTGCCATTCAATGGCCTGTAGGACAACAGGTGTGTTCTCGTCAAATCCCCCCCAGGCCAAAAATCTAAAATAAAGACAATAATAAAGATTTGTTTTCCTTAAACATAATGTATCATGTTTTTTTGTTCACAAAACTGCACCGCTGCATCAATTGTTCAACCTGTACCTGCATCTTAATGATCATAAGGCCTTTTCTAACAAGATAGGTTTAATCCTAATTCAAGTGCTACACTTACAGCCACTATTCCACTATTCAGAGTTTGATCTGTCTTATCTGGCTGCTCACCTACCCACCTTTCACCAATAGCAACACAGGCTACCTCAGGAACACCATCATTATTGAGTGTGCTACCGGCTCGGAGGTCGGCTTCTGGTGTGTTCTCGGCTACATCGGCCTCCTAGCATGCCTGTGCTTCTTCATGGCCTTTTTGGCCCGTGAGTTGCCAGACAATTTCAATGAAGCTAAATTCATTACGTTCAGCATGCTCATTTTCTTTGCGGTGTGGATCACTTTCATTCCCGTATACGTGAGCACCGCCGGTAAATACACCGTGGCTGTGCACATTTTTGCAATTCTGGCTTCTGCTTATGGTCTTCTGTTTTGTATCTTTGCCCCAAAGTGCTACATTATCATTTTAAAGCCAGCAAAAAACAGCAAGAAAAATATGATGCGTAAATGAGGACATAAACATGAGGATGCGTATATTTTTAAATAGATAAATAAATAGATGATATTTAGCCGATGTTTTTGTCAATTTTGAATGTCATATCTGTCTTTTTACCGGTCTTGCATTGAACTTTTTTCTGCATACTCTCTATTATATTAATATTTTATTATAACTGCACCCTTTAGATACAAATAACAAATTAACTTATAAAATTATACATTGATTATGTCTCACCTACCCAGATTTTTGTTCCTCAGCTATAATTTGCTATGTCCCAGTTATGTGTACCATTATACAGTAGCTGTTTATTCCATCATCAGCCCATACTAATAAATAGCCTAAAAAACAAATTATTCTGGTTCCATGCATTTCTGTTTCTTAAAAAAACGCTCATACAGAAAAAAAAACTAGTCAGTCAACGAGTGTATTAATTTATTGTATTTACTTACAATTCAGATTTTGTTATTTACAGTTTTCCCTATGACATGTTTCTTTGTATTTTGCTCGGGTTTAATCAATATTATGTAACATTTAGGTGCAAAAATACTGATCAACAAGCCAAAGGCAGAAGACAAAATAGCAAAGATCTCCACAGCTACAGTGAACTTTCCTGGAGAGCTAATATATGCAGGGATGAAAGTGATCCAGACGGCACAGAATATCAACATGCTGAAGGTGATGAACTTTGCCTCATTGAAATTATCAGGTAGTTTCCTTGCCAGAAATGCAAGAACCAAACATATTGCAGCAAGGATTCCTATATACCCTAAAACAGCATAGTAAGCAGTCTGAGAACCTGTGTTACATTCTAGCACTATCTTTGTACTGCTATACCTGAACACCATATCTGGAAAAGGTGGGTTTAATCTCAACCATAGAATACATATAATGACCTGAACCAATGTGCATGAGCAAACAATTAATCTCTGCTGGGCAGGGCCAAATTTCCCTGACACCATGCTGCCGGGCAACGTGGCCTTAAAGGCCATCACCACCACAATGGTTTTTCCCAGAACACAGGACATGCAGAGGGCAAAGGTCACCCCGAAGGCCGTGTGTCGCAACATGCAGGTCCAAACAGTGGGCCTGCCGATGAAGGTGAGGGGGCAGAGGAAGCAAAGAAAGAGTGAGAACAACAAGAGGCAGCTGAGGTCAAAATTACTGGCCTTTATGACAGGGGTCTCTTTGTGGTAGAGGAAGATGGACACAGTGGACAGAGACAGAACAGCCCCCATCAGGGACACCACCGTCAAGGCTATTCCCATTGGCTCGTGATAGGACAGGTACTCAATGGTTTTCAGAAGGCACTCGTCACGTCCCTCATTCGACCAGTATTCCCGTGGACATGGTGTGCAGTCAGTTGCACCTGTGAGGCACATAAAGCTCTAATATGTGAGATGATTGTTATAAATGCAGTACAATTCCAAAGCAAAATTCATATATATATTGGGGAAAATTGGCTCAACACATAATACTATTGAAAATGTTGAACAAATGGTAACTTTCGTTGTCGGAGATCACCATTTAGAACGGTATTCATTACGACGAGCCTTCGCTCCAAATGAGTGTACCTGTTGAGTTAGCGATGGCTCCATCTGCACATGGTATGCAATCAAAACAGCAGATACTCTGTCCTTTAATTTGTGCCTTCCGGGTACCCGCTGGACACACACTTGAGCACACTGATTCAGGAACCTAAAAGGAGAGAAGATAATAATAAGTAAGAATAGATGTTCTTGTGGTTTTCATCGTTTACATTTGATGCCTCATACAATCATAACATGACTTCATGAAAATAGAATCAGTATCACAATCACCGTCTTTCCTGTTCTCCAGACAATTTGCTCTTCCTGGATTTTGAGTTCATATGCATGGTGAGAAGCAGAGGTAAAGTTTCCCACTGTCACGTGTTGAACCTTCCCTTCCCTCATCTGCCAGTTTATAATGTCGTACGACGCAGGGGGGTCCCCATTCTGGTCGAAGAACACCGTGTCTCCAAACATGTCTGTAAAATTAACATCCTGTAGACGTTGACTGACCTTAAAGCAAAAAAGGTTGTACTACAAATAAGCATCGGCTCTTTTGTCTTATTTATGCTATCCATAATGGCAGTGATTTAGAATTTGTTTTTAATTTGTCAAACAAATCACTCACCTCTTGGGGCTGAATTTGTGACACGTCTAAACATGGCTTGACTGTTTTGTTTCCGATTGATTGGCAAAATAAAACATTGTGGAGGGCATAAGCGACAGCGTACACAGCCTTGTAAACATTGTAGGACACTCTAAGCTGCGTGACATCAAAGTAGGCATTCTGCGACGCCCTTAATGATTCATTTCCATGGCATAAGTTACTTTTCTCTGTCGGATTCCCAGAGAGTGCACCAGCTGAGGGGGGACGACAGCCCACCACCACCTCCCAGAAATCATTCACAAAGGCAGAACTACGGCCTGTGTACGGGCTAAGGTCCATTAGGAAAGGTCCCAACTTTGGAATGGACATCTTTCGGACCACAAATCCTATCGAGCCGCCAAAAGAGTGGTACATTTCAGGGGTGGAGGGACGTGCCGCTGTAATCCAGGCCTCGCTTGCTATCCACTGAATGCCGGTGATGTTATGCCTAACAATCTCTTTCATCAGGGGGTAAAGGTCGCCCTCAGGAACAAAAGCCAGGATCACTTTTACAGTTGAGTGTTTGATCATTTCGACGACAGCAAGGATCTTATCGCTTTTGTATGTGCGCAGAACCGTTCCCACGAATGAAATACAAACCCCCATCTTTTCAACTTCTTCTCTAAAGGCCAGTATCCCATTTCGCCCATAATCATTGTCGGACTGAATGGCCCCGATCCACTGCCAGCCGAAGCGTTGGACCAGCGCTGCCAAAGCTTTAGCTTGGAAGAAATCACTGGGGATTGTGCGGAAAAAGGTTGGATATTTAGCTCTGTTACTCAGGCAGGCGCATGTTGAGAAGTAACTAACCTATAGGGGGGAAATAATAAGTGGATTAACATTAACCATACCACCATCATCCGATAAAAAATGCTTAGTATGGACCTGGACCAATAGCATACAACATTTTATCACAAATGATTCTAATAATTCATAACATGGTCTTACTATTGGTACTTGAAATGGCCCGAAGGTCCCAGCCAATATTATAGACTGAGATGATCCTGATTCTGCTATCAAGGCAGTCACAGGCGGACGACATGCAGAAGTGGATTCATTCTCCTCGGTCCTACTCACTAGTGTCAGCGCAGCACGTAGGGTATTGGTAGGCGAGGCACATGAATTAAGGATGTGATAGCCTAAAGATATGTTAGGCAGTATTGTTGGACTGTTGTTGATTTCCTCCATCGCAAAGATCATCACTTGAGTCCACCGAAAAGCCCGCAAATCAAATCTTAGGAGAAAAGAAAAAAGCAATAACACATAGGCCTAATCAAGTAGTGATGGCAGAGATTATACTTATTATACAATATTGAGGTTAGAAGGGATAACATGAGAGGATTCAATTTAATATATATGCAAATAGCAATACTTACTCTGCACATTTTACATTCGGTGGTTTTCTCTCAAAAGTGGACATGCTGCTGATTTGTTTATTCAAAATAGGAAAAATTCCCCCGATCATCACATCCCCCTTTTGAAATAAAGTACTCATGTCAAAACTGTCAATCAATTCACAAGCCAAAGCTGTCTTCAACCAAAATATAAAACACAAGCTCAACATGGCCATCGTTGATTTAAACATGCTTGTTCAGCATTTTGAGAGTGAACACGTGCATTTGTGAAGCTACCACTCTCTTATACCTTGATACAGGAGGAGATGTGCTTAATATAGGATGAGTAATTCCCCCATGGGAATATCAATATAAGATTAGCCGATGTCGGAAGACCAGTGAATTTCTATTGCTGTATTATAAACATAATACATCTGCTGATGGAATTATATGAACACACCTATAAAAACGAATCACACACACACACACAATTAATACACACAGTAACATAAAATATTTTTCTTTGTGCTTACTTTGGACAACATTAGGGCTGATCTATGCTCCTTTCCTCTTACCTTATCAAGGAAGAGGAAATATGAATATCATATTGTGTGTGTTTATATAAATAAATTAATATATATATACATATATATGCACACACAAAATGAAGTATGATATTTACATATTTATTTATTATAGTTTCCTATATATATAATATCCATACAATATATATTGTATGTCTAACAGATTCTGAGACTTTCAATCTGAAATTACACATTTCTATAAGAGGTTGTTTATTGTTGAACTGAACATGCAACATATATAAAGGATAATAAAGTGACAACGTTTCAGAAATTGTCTCAGGTATTTTATTGTGAAATTACATGGAAGACTTCTAGACCTCTACAGATAGACTAACTAACGTTTGAAGGTGACATCATTGATATCACCTGTTCCTCTTGACTATATACATTTTAAAAAGACATTATCTGTCATATTAAGGTTTAATATATCATTTGAAATGATAGTTCTCATCATCATGTTCATATTTCCTATACACATGTGAATCAATCATTAGATTCCTTTGCTTTGCATCTTACTCTTCATATGCTTTTTTGAATTTTGTTCTGGCTTGAAAATAATAATATAGCATTTTGGGATAAATATGCATATTAACAAGCCAAAGGTGGAAGCCAGAATTGCAAATATCTCTACAGCTACAGTAAACTTCCCAGGAGAACTGACATAAGCAGGGATAAAGGCGATCCAAACAGCACAAAATATCACCATGCTGAAGGTGATGAACTTCGCCTCATTGAAACTATCAGGCAGCTTTCTGGCCAGAAAAGCCAGTATGAAACATAACATAGCTAGGAACCCTATATACCCTAACACAGCCCAGAATCCTATAGGGGATCCTAAGGCACATTCTAAAACTATTTTATCTTTAAAGGACTGAACATTTCTGTTTGGAAATGGAGGATTAATTGTTAACCAAAGAATACAAATCACAACCTGTATGAGAGTGAAAGCCAATACACTGAGTCTCTGCTGAGTTGGCCCAAACCATTTCATAGCATTACTGCTTGGTAGTGTAGCCCTGAAGGCCATCAACACCACTATAGTTTTCCCAAGTATACAAGAGATACAAAGGACAAAGGTGATCCCAAAAGCTGTGTGGCGTAGCATACAGGACCAGTCTGAGGGACGGCCCATGAAGGTCAGAGAACACAGGAAACACAGCTTTAAAGAGAGAAGCAGCAGGAAACTCAACTCAGAGTTATTGGCCCTGACAATAGGTGTTTCTTTATGAACCAAAAAAATTATGAATATTAAAATAGACAAAAATACACCAAAGCAACAAAACGCAGTTAATACAGTCCCCATGATTTCTGTGAAGGAAAGGAATTCAGTTGGTTTCGGAATGCACTTGTTCTTCTTTTCATTGGGCCAAAATTCAACAGTACACAAAAAGCAGTCTGATGAATCTGAAAGAGAGTTAATACCCAACCCAATATGTTTAGAAAATCAATTAATGGTAATCAGCACTTATTTCCCTAACATTTAGGCTTATTATGCCAGTGAGCTTTAGAAATGTGTATCCTACCTGTCTCATTACTTATGCCGCCCTCTGGGCATTCAAAGCAATCAAAGCAGCACACGGGTGCACGCTTGTTAATGGCTTTGCGACTTCCGGCAGGGCATGCATCCCGGCAAACTGACTTTGGAGGCTAAAAGAGAAAATAGTAATACAACTATGAGTAAGTTGCACAAATCGAGTCATACCCATAGAGACATTCTGAGGAATGAAGTCACTGAAACGGTTTTTGTTTAGTTGTATGTTACCTCAGTGCTGTTAAGGGCCCATACGATTGTTGTGTTTGGCGTAAACCTGAATCTCTGTCCTTCAGGTAAAGAGTTATCATAATGCCCAATGGTAATGACATTCACAGAGTCATCCTCCTTGTACTGCCAATTTAACAGGTCATACTGTGCCACACTGTCTCCGTTTTCATCAAAAGATACCTTGTAACCATTCAGTACAGTGAAATCCACCAGCTTCAGGTGTTCCAGTATCTGCGCAGAGCATATTCAATGTTATGTTATTTGAAAACACTGACATTGTAAACAAATAATGTATGCACTTAAAATGACATTTCCAAAATAGGATTAGATAAAACCATAATTAGATATTTATCAGAACACACTGTACCTGTTTGGGCTGGACATCAGTCTTGTCTACACAGTGTTTTCCTGTGGTGGGATTTAATCCATTTTCACATTGCAATAACTTATTAAGAGCATGTGCAATCGAGTACACAGCTGTGTACACATTTCTCACAGATCTTAATGCTGTGTTTGTGTAGGCACTAGTGATTGTTCTCAGATCCTCATCCCCAGTACAGACCTTTGTGGTATTTGATGGAGAGAAGCTGCAGTCAAAGAAATTTTCCCAAAAAACTTTGATCATAACACTCTCTGGTTCATCACTCAGTTTCAAGCTCAGTATAAACTCAAGAAGACCTGGAATAATAGACAGAGGCAGAGCAAACCCCATTGCCCCATGTAAGATGTTCTTACTTCCAAGAGAAGCCAAGTCTACCTGTGAGATCCAAGCTTCACTACCAATCCATTGTTTACGAGGTAACTTATTCCCGTCTATCAATTTGAATAACTCTCTCATGTAGAATAATGACATGTATAGCAGGACTACGCTTGATGTGGAGGCTTTGAGTTTCTCTGTTACTTTATGTTCTATCTTGGCATCATACATATCAAAGCTAATAATATATTCTACACAAATACCCTCTGCTTTTCCTTGCTTAATGAACTCAGCTGCACCATCAGATGCATACACCTCAACACTGTGAATTATTCCTACCCACTGCCAGCCAAAATGTTTCATGAGCTGTACTAAAGCCGAAATTTGAAATTTATCACTTGGAACCGTCCTAAAAAATGTTGGATATAAACGTCTATCACTTAAACAGGCGCATGTTGAAAGGTGGCTGATCTGTAAACAAACAAAAGTGAAAATAAACGTTAATCATACACATTATGACGATAAGACAGGACATAAAAAATACTTAATTTTAAAAATCTTAATTGAAAATCTTAATTGTCAAAATGTCTTACTAGAGGGATATCTAGTGGTCCAACTATAAGGTTTACATCTTTGCTAACACCAGAAGAGGAATGGCCAATCAGTGCCTGGACTCTTTTACTGCAGCTTTCCCCAGATGTTACAGCCTCTATGGCTGCTCTCATTGGGCTGTCACCCTCACAGCCGTTATAGATCCTGTAGCCCAATGTGACTCCATTGAGCAGGGTTGGGTTTTTGTTGATCTCCTCCACAGTGAAAATGGCAGCACGGGAAAACAGCAACTCCCTGGGATTCAGACTTGAAACAACGTAACAAATATTCAAGTAAAACTATTTGGATACATATACAAATGAATACACACAGCATTAAAAAAAACATTCAGTCTATGGCTTTTAGAAAATGTAGTATGACATTTTACACATTTTTGGCATACATTTCTTACCCAGTACAAAATATAGAAGGATATGCATGGTAGCCATAATTCTCTGTTACTTGAGTTGAATCTAGAGAGAATATTCCTCCTATAATAAGATCTCCATCTTTGGAAAATTCCACAAAACCTGTTTGCCCTATCAGTTTGCATGGCTGTTCCTCTGACTTGCCTTTTACCAGTAGTGTAATTAAGATAATGCTGATCCAGCCCATCACAGCAACCATCTCCTAGCCTGTAGCCATCCTTACCTGCACCGACCTTTATAGTATCATTGTTGTTGTTGTTGTTGTGTAAGTGGCATTTTATTTTTTTACAAATTACACTGTCAATGCTTTAAAGTATTCGTGAACTTAGCAGTTGATTGATCAATTTTATTCATTTGGCCAATATAGTAAAAAAAAAGTGTTAGCCTTTTTACTATTGTAGAGTTAACTGTAACTTAAAGGGGAAATTAAGCATTAAAGGAAGTTCACCAAAGAAAATATTAAAATATGAAACATTTTTTATTTAAAATATAGACATATATGTATATACACATATAAATTGAAGTTTTTGTGCAAGTCACCATTACAGTCATCATGCTGAGAATGACCTTCTGACATCAAAGGAATGGTTTGGTCCTGTGAACAGTGAAGGTGTAAAACTATACATCAATGTGTAGAATTACACTATGAACACCCATTCCTTAAATGTAATGTACCATGGTTGTTTCAAACAAACTGGCTGCATCACTGCAGCAATTTCTAAGCCTATACCAGCACCAAAATGAGGCCGTTTCCAATGAGCTTGGTTTAATGTAAGTGGTACACTTTCAATCACCAAACAAAAAACAGGTGTATCCAGCCCAGGTCCCTCTCTTAGTGGCCTCAGTTTACCTCTCAGGTGGTCCGGTCTGTGTGTATTGAGAGCTGCCCACCAGGAAAACGTGTAAGCAGGAGGAAGGGGAAGCCTTTGACTGTCAACTGTGCTTAAGGGGAGGTCAGCAACAACACCTTTGGGTTTTGCTCTGTCAATTCCATCTCTAACTTTTATGTTTTTTTTCTGTTCATTAGAATGATTTATTGCCCTTTTCTCAGAGGGCTCCCCACCACCAAGTTGGTTCCATTGTCACAACTCAGAACGGGAACCAAGGGCAGATCAGAATAACTTTGGAATGATTTAAATGTATTCACCGAACAGTCCAGCAGGCAAAACAGAGTCCAGGTACAGACAGGGTTCGCAGACAGGTACAGGCAGATAATCCAGACATTACAGGCCAAAGACTTCGTCACAAACAGGCAGGGTTCAGAACCGGAAAAACTTGTAACTTTTAAATGTCTCAACTAACAGCTTCACGGTAGACTCACTCACGTGGCAGTCAAGTAACATACAGTACACGCTGTGACAATCTGTCAAAGTTAACTGAAAAGGCACTGTTTAAATACTCAAACTGATCAATACAAAATGAGACAGGTGAAGCGAGAAAATGGAGGGAAAAGAACAAAGGTGAACAAAGAACAAAGTTGCCAAAAAAAGGGCATGGTCTTGACCCCGGATACATGACTAAAAACACATGGCTAAAAAACATCAACAGTCCAGACTGTCAAAACGCCAACAGGTAGGGGGAGACAAAAACAACAGCCCAAGCGGGAATCCTGACACACATACCACAACGAAAGTCAGGACAGTGACTGGAAAGTTGTCCGAGAAGAAGGGGAGGGGGTCCCTGCGGGTCACAGTGGGGGGCACAAAGCTAAGCTATGAGTTCTGGCTGGCAGATATCTAAGACACTTGTAAAGTGGGCCTTGACCTGCACACTCAGTTGAAGGCTACAGTGAATGAGCCAGAGGCCACTCTCTGCCTGGGATCCAGGGTGTAGAACTCCAGCATCGCAGCAGTGGGAAGGCTACCCGCACCAGCTCCCATTTGGGAATGTGCCTGGCCCATCCATCAACAACTCCATTTCAGCAGTGACTCCAACGCCTCGAGTAGCATCCAGCTGCAGCACCGGAGCCGGACACAGTGGTGTGGCAACAGCACTGTAGTGTGGCAATGCACTGTGGTGTGGCAGGTCAGGCTTTTTCTGCTTTTTTGCGTCATTTTGCGTCACAGTTGCATCACAGTCTGTGTTGTTCGACTAATTTGACCGAAGTAAAGAAGAAAAAATAGAAGACATGCACCTGTAAGTATTTAGCGTCTTTATATAGTATTTCTATTTTTCACTTTTATATCCATCCTCTAGCTAATTAGCATATGTTTTGGGTTAGGGTAACCCTATACCTAACCCTAACCAAATATATATATTTTCTTTTTTCGATTCATTATTATTAATTATTTTTATTGAAATGTAACAATAAAAATGTACGTTGAAAACTCGACTGGGGCAGCTAGGGAGCGACTAGCAAGGGGGCGACGCAAAACGTTGAAAAAAGCCGAAAAAAGCTGACCTGCTACACCACAGTGCTTGCCACATTACAGTGCTGTTGCCACACTAGTGTCCGGCTCCGGGGCTGCAGCTGGATGCGATTGAACGCCTCAGCTGTTTCTACCAGTGACCACCCCACCTGCTTAGGTGACCATCCCTTCACTCAAACCAAATCAGAGCTGTTCAACCTTAACCCACCAGGCAGTGCAAGAGCTCCTTCAGCGGTGCAGTGAAGGCCTCCCATCCACTCAGAAACGACAACTGGAGAAGCTGCTGACCAGTCAATGGACATCTTTGCAGCACGAGACCAGGACTGCAAACAGACCACCTTGGTTAAACATAAGAATGACACTGGGGATGGACACCCTGTCCGTCTCTGCCCTTGTCGACTGCCCTTGGCCAAGCAGGCCACTGCTGAGCCGAAAATCCTGGAGATTGCGGAAAGCGGGAGTCATCGAGCCCTCCAGTAGTACTTGGGCCGCACTTGGGCCACGTCCTTGCCCTTTCAGGGGGCCCTGGTGGCCAGCCTACATAAGGTATTTGAAGCCATCGCCAAGCTGACCTTTTGTGTCCACCCGGGAAAGTGCCACCTGCTTCGACCCATGGTCCCACAGCCCAATGGTCCCACAGCCCTTTGGTTCCACATTTCTAAGGATTTTCTTTCACAGCAAATTAATAAAATTAGGCCCTATGTTTCCACATTTATAAGATTTTTCTTATTTATAAGATTTATTCTAAAAATGAAACCCTATGGTCCTACATTTCTAGGACAAATATTTCTAGGATAAATATGAGGTCTTGTGTTCCTTATATTTCCCTTAAAATTTTTTATTTCCCTAACCCTGTCCGCAGTCAGGGTTAGAGTTGGGTTAGGGTTAGGGCTAACCCACTAGCTCAAATGTGACAAGATGTTGTGGCTCAAGTGAGGCAGGATCCAATGGTGCCAGTGAAATGTGGGAACATAGGGCTGTAAGAACATAGGCACGCTCCAGACAAGAGACTGCGTTTCTGGGCCAAATCATCAGTGGTGAGGGGGTGGCCACCTACTCGGTCAAGGTTGACACGGTGAGAGGTTAGCCGGTTAGTCGATAACATCGTAGAGCTGCAGAGCTTTTTGGGCCAGGCAATTTATAATTGCCGTTTCATTAATACTTTGCCACCCTTGCTAGCCCCTTAATCAAATGATCCACGATTCTACTAGAGGGGCCATCACCAATGCTGGAATTGGGGTGGGGGGGATTTTGTCACAGAGGGCCAAATGTGGGTATACGCTCCAGAAAGGAGGACACTTTACACTTTAATTCTAAAACCTGTGTCTTCCGTTCATCAAAACACCGCCAATTATTACAATATTGTCATAAACAACTTGTAATAAAAAAGCCTGCAATACTTGTCTCTCAACTAATTCACTTTCAATATGAATTAATAGTATTATAAAATGTAAAGAATGCAGATTTTGGATCGCATATAACCTATTTGAATGAAGCATTGTTGATTATTGTTGAATTATACATGCAACAAATGTGCACTACAATTAAGTGTGCAGAATCATCTTGGTTAAGTTATATAAAGGATAAGAGAGTGACAACATTTCAGACATTTTGATTAGGAAATTACATGGAAGACTTCGAGACCGCTACAAACTCAAACTAATGTTTGAAGGTGATCATTGATGTCACCTGTTCCTTCAATCTATATATTTTAAAATAACACATTATCTGTCATATAAATGTTTAATGTATCATTTAATCATAGTATACATTATCAGGTTTATATTTCCTATACACATGTGAATCGAACATTTAGATACCTTTGCTTTGCATCTTACTCTTAATGTGCTTTTTTGAATTTTGTTCTGGCTTGAAAATAATAATAAAACATTTTGGTACAAATATACATATTAACAAGCCAAAGGTGGAAGCCAGAATTGCAAATATCTCCACAGCTACAGTTGACTTCCCAGGAGAACTGACATAAGCAGGGATAAAGGCGATCCAAACAGCACAGAATATCACCATGCTGAAAGTGATGAATTTGGCCTCATTGAAACTATCAGGCAGTTGTCTGGCCAGAAAAGCCAGTATAAAACATAACAAAGCTAGGAGCCCTATATACCCTAACACAGCCCAAAACCCTATAGGGGATCCTAAGGCACATTCTAAAACTATTCTATCTTTAAAGGACTGAAAATTTCTGTTTGGAAAAGGAGGGTGGATTTTTAACCATAGAATACATATCACAACTTGTATGAGAGTGAAAGCCAATACACTGAGTCTCTGCTGAGTTGGACCAAACCATTTCATAGCATTACTGCTTGGTAGTGTAGCCCTGAAGGCCATCAACACCACTATCGTTTTCCCCAGAATACAAGAGATACAGAGGACAAAGGTGATCCCAAAAGCTGTGTGGCGAAGCATACAGGACCAGTCTGAGGGACGGCCGATGAAGGTCAGAGAACACAGGAAACACAGCTTTAAAGAGAGAAGCAGCAGGAAACTCAGCTCAGAGTTGTTCGCCCTCACAATAGGTGTTTCTCTATGAACCAAGAAAATGATGAATATTAAAATGGACAAAACTACACCAAGGCAACAAAACGCAGTTAAAACAGTCCCCAAAATGTCTGTGAATGAAAGGAATTCAGTTGGTTTTGGAATGCACTTGTCCTTTTTGTCATTTGGCCAAAATTCCACAGGACACAAAAAGCAGTCTGATGAATCTGAAAAAGAGCACAGCACTCATTTCAGTAACATTTAGGCTTATTATGCCAGTGAGCTTTAGAAATGTGTATCCTACCTGTCTCATTACTTATGCCTCCCTCTGGGCATTCAAAGCAATCAAAGCAGCACACGGGCGCATGTTTATTAACGGCCTTGCGACTTCCGACAGGGCATGCATCCCGGCAAACTGACTTTGGAGGCTAACAGAAGCAATAGTAATACAACTTTGATAATACACATATCAAATCATTCCCTTAGTAGACATTCTGAGGAATGAAGTCACTGAAACGGTTTTTGTTTCAGTGACTGTTTTATATTTTACCTCAGTGCTGTTAAGGGCCCATAAGATTGTTGTGTTCGGTGTAAACCTGAATCTGTGTCCTTCAGGCAAAGAGCTATCATAGTGCCCAATGGTAACGACATTCACAGAGTCATCCTCCTTGTACTGCCAATTTAACAGGTCATACTGTGCTGCACTGTCTCCGTTTTCATCAAAAGATACCTTGTAACCATTCAGTACGGTGAAATCCACCAGCTTCAGGTGTTCCAGTACCTGCACAGAGCATATACAATGTTACTATATTATTTGAAAACACTGAATTGTAAAATATATTATATGCATGTAAATAAAATTGCATTTCCAAAATAGGATTGAATAAGTCTGTACTTAAGTACACCATGCATATATATTTATCAGAACATACTGTACCTGTTTGGGTTGGACATCAGTTTTGTCCACACAGCGTTCTCCTGTGGTGGGATTTAATCCATTTCCACATTGCAATAACTTATTAAGAGCATGTGCAATCGAGTACACAGCTGTGTACACATTTCTCACAGGCCTTAATTCTGTGTTTGTGTAGGCACTAGAGATTGTTCTCAGATCCTCATCCCCAGTACAAAGCTTTGTGGTATTTGATGGAGAGAAGCTGCAGTCAAAGAAACTTTCCCAAAAAACTTTTATCATGACACTCTCTGGTTCATCACTCAGTTTCAAGCTCAGTAGAAACTCTGCAAGACCTGGAATAATAGACTGAGGCAGAGCAAACCCCATTGCCCCATGTAAAATGTTCTTACTTCCAATTGAAGCCAAGTCTACCTGTGAAATCCAAGCTTCACTACCAATCCATTGTTTCCGAGGTAAATTGTTCACATCTACTTTTTTAAATAGCGCTCTCATGTAGGTTAATGACATGTATAGCAGGACTACGCTTGATGTGGAGGCTTTGGTTTTCTCTTTTACTTTATTTTCTGTCTTGGTATCATACAAATCAAAGCTGATAACATATTCTACACAAATACCCTCTGCCTTTCCTTGCTTAATGAACTCAGCTGCACCATCAGATGCATACACCTCAGCACTGTGAATTATTCCCACCCACTGCCAGCTAAAATGTTTCATGAGCTGTACTAAAGCTGAAATTTGAAATTGATCACTTGGAACAGTCCTAAAGAATGTTGGATATATACGTTTATCACTTAAACAGGCGCATGTTGAAAGGTGGCTGACCTGTAAAAAAGAAAACAGAAAATAAGTGTTGATCTTACTCATAACAAAACTAAAAATTTTCGAAATAGTCCAAATGTCTCACGAGAGGGATATCTAGCACTCCAACTAAGAGGTTTATATTTTTGCTAACACCAGAAGAGGAATGGCCAATCAGTGCCTGGACTCTTTTACTGCAGCTTTCCCCAGATGTTACAGCCTCTATGGCTGCTCTTATCGGGCCGTCGCCCCCACAGCCGTTGTAGATCCTGTAGCCCAATGTCACTCCATTGAGCAGGGTTGGGTTTTTGTTGATCTCCTCCACAGTGAAGATGACAGCACGGGCAAACAGCAACTCCCTGGGATTCAGACTTGACACGATGCAAAAGATATTCAATACAAAAAGATACATACAAAAATGGATACACACAGCATAAAGAGAATGCTTTGAGAAAAAGTAGCATGACATTTCACATATTTTTGGTATTAATATCTTACCCAGTGCAAAATAGAGAGGGATATGCATGGTAGCCATAATTATCTGTTCCTTGAGTTGAATCTAGAGAGAATATTCCTCCTATAATAAGATCTCCATCTTTAGAAAACTCCAAAAAACCTGTTCGCCCTAACAATTTGCATGCCTGTTCCTCTGACTTGCCCTTTACCAGTAGTGTAATTAGGATAGTGCTGATCCAGCTCATCATGGCAGCCATCTCCTAGCCTGTATCCATTCTTACCTGCGTTAACCTTTATAGTATCTTTGTTGTTGTTGTGAAGAATCATCAACCAATAGAGATATTTGTATGGCTGACTGCTCTTCAGGCCAGGCAAAATTTCTAATTTGTTACTGTGTGTTCACACCAAACGCGACGGCGCAACACAATTCTATACAAAGTCAACGTAGAGACGCGAATCAGGTGAAATTTGTTGCTAGAAAAACCTGTGGCAAGATTTGATTGGCAGCGCGACATTTTGCCCTGCCACGGGCGAGCGCGTTAACGTGGGTTGCAGCGCGACAAATTTCGCTGAAGTTGAAATATTTAAACTTTGCCGCGGCATTCGCGTGGCGATAGCCAATCAGCGTTCACTCCCTGGGTGAAGTAATGTAGAACAGCCATTCAGCATTTAACCGGCCGGGCCAACCATTCCCTGCACTCCGCAGTGAACCGCAGCTTGGAGGAGAAAGTGATTGTTGGCGTTTGTGACTCCCGGAGCTCTATATATAATATAGTATGATATATCTATATTACTATATATGAATATCTATATAATATAATATATACAATATATATAATATCACGGAACAAAGCTGTGTGCGCCTCCGGATGATATTATGAACCCATAAACGACGGGCATTCCGACGTCTCCCTCTTCCACAACAGGTAAAGACATGCAGTGGTGGTTGTCTCGGCCATGGTTGATGAGAATGAATTGGCGTAAAGCACTGTTGCGCGACAAAATTCGCCTGACATAACTGCACAGCAACAGATTATGATTTGTCGCCCAACAAAACTTCGGCGACAGTGCGACCAGGCAAATAATGTGGGTTTTGGTGTGAACACACAGTTAGTGTTACAGTGAGTATTGGCCATTTTAAAAGTGTCTGACTATTACATATCACACAGTAAAATGCTTGTAAGCATTTACTGTTCACATGCATTTTGTGAATTTGTGCATTTGTTGATTCATTGATTTGAATTTGACCCATTTATTATCAGAAAACATACTACCTTTGTACTGAACGGTTGAAACGTATAGGCTTAGTGAGACTTAAAGCCGGAATTAAGAATTATAGGAAGCAAACCTGTTTTTAACAAAGAATACTCAAAATTTAAAAAATTACCAAATGAACTACGGGATATAAAAATGTTCTTTTTGTGTAAGTCATCATTACAGTCATCATGCCTTGAATGAGCTTGTGACATCACAGGAATGGTTTGGTCCTGTGAACATTACAACAGTGAAGGTGTAGAAATATTCATCCATGTGTAGAACATCCATTCCTTGAATATAATGTACCATGTTTGTTTAAAACAAACTAACTGCAGCATTTTTTTAGCCCGTACTTGCATCATAATGAGGTATTCTGTAATGAGCTAGGTTTAATGTAAATTCAAGTGGTGTATAACAGTGGGCAACATGTGTGTGTCGCAATATGCAGGTCCAAACAGTAGGACTGCCGATGAAGGTGAGGGGGCAGAGGAAGCAAAGAAAGAGTGAGAACAACAAGAGGCAGCTGAGGTCAAAGTTACTGGCCTTTATGACAGGGGTCTCTCTGTGGTAGAGGAAGATGGACACAGTGGACAGAGACAGAACAGCCCCCATCAAGGACACCACCGTCTATTCCCATTGGCTCATGATAGGACAGGTACTAAATGGTAAATGGTCCTCATTTATATAGCGCTTTTATCCAAAGCGCTTTACAGTGTTGACTGACATTCACCCATTCAC
>JAOPJL010000053.1:9032988-9051373 GCA_027123545.1 Trisopterus esmarkii | reverse complement strand
ACATTTCTCACAGATCTTAATTCTGTGTTTGTATAGGCACTAGTGATTGTTCTCAGATCTTCATCCCCAGTACAGAGGTTTGTGGTATTCGATGGAGAGAAGCTGCAGTCAAAGAAACTTTCCCAAAAAGCTTTGATCATAACACTCTCTGGTTCATCACTCAGTTTCAAGCTCAGTATAAAATCAACAAGACCTGGAATAATAGACAGAGGCAGAGCAAACCCCATTGCCCCATGTAAGATGTTCTTACTTCCAAGGTAAGCCAAGTCTACCTGTGAGATCCAAGCTTCACTACCAATCCATTGTTTATGAGGTAACTTATTCCCATCTACATTTTTAAATAATTCTCTTGTGTAGGATAATGACATGTATAGCAGGACTACGCTTGATGTAGAGGCTTTCAGTTGCTCTGTTAGTGTATGTTCTACCTCTGTATCAGTCCTACTGTAGCAAAACACATATTCCACACAGATACCCTCAGCTTTTCCTTGCTTAATGAACTCAGCTACACCATCAGATGCATACACCTCAGCACTGTGAATTATTCCCACCCACTGCCAGCCAAAATGTTTCATGAGCTGTACCAAAGCCAAAATTTGAAACTGATCACTTGGAACAGTCCTGAAAAATGTTGGATATACACGTTTGTCACTTAAACATGCACACGTTGAAAGGTGGCTGATCTGTAAATAAAAAACAAAAAGTGACCTAATAATTACGTTTAATATAAAGTAATCAAATTAATAATTAACTATATATAAATTACTTTATTTACATTTAAATAAATTATATATATATAATCAAACACCTAAAGACAATATTAACATAGAAAACCGAAAATGCTATTATTTTGCAATTTTGCTACTTTCAGGAAACTCACATGAGGAATATCCAGCTCTCCCAATAAAAGGTTTATAGCTCTGCTAACACCAGAAGAGGAATGGCCAATCAGTGCCTGGACTCTTTTACTGCAGCTTTCCGCTTCTGTAACAGCTTCAATTGCTGCTCTTACTAGGCTCTCAGTCCCACAGCCGTTATAGATTCTGTAGCCCAGAGTCACTCCATTGAGAAGAGCTGAATTATTGTTGATCTCCTCAACAGTAAAGATGACGGCACGGGCAAACAGCAGCTCTCTTGCATTTAGTCTTTACACAATGTAAAAAATCAATACAAACAATTTGGATGGATACACAAATGGACACACACAGCATAAAGAATCATTTAGTCTTTGACTGCCTGTAGAAAAAGTAGTATGACATTTCAAAATATATCTCTTACCTTCTGCAATATAGAGAAGGATATGCACGGTACCCATTATTATCTATTACTCGAGATGAATTTAAAGAGAATATTCCTCCTACAATAAGATCACCATTTTTGGAAAACTCCAAATAGCCTGTTTGCCCTATACGTTTGCATGCCTGTTCCTCTGAGTCGCCCTTTACCAGTAGTGTCAATAGGATAATGCTGATCAAGCCCATCACAGCAACCGTTTCCTAGCCTGTAGCCATTCTCCCCTGTGCTAACCTTTATAGTATTTTTTTTGTGAAGAATCATCAACCAATAGAGACATGTATGCCTGACTGCTCTTTATCTCAAGCACAATTACAAAGAAATTTCAAGTCCTATTTTCTGAGATTATGTCCAATTGTCAGTGTAACAGTGAGTATTGGCCATTTTGTGTCAAATGCAAATCAGACATTAAATGCTTATACACTGTTACATTCACAAAGTCTTACTATAAGTTCTACATTCGTTTTGTAATCTTTTACCTGAGTAAACAGCAATTTATTATTATTTGAATGACAAATTTTTTTTTTTTTCTCTGTCAATTTGCAAGGGCACTTCTAACCATTTTTCATGGTATGACATGGTATTATTTTAACATTTTTGCACATATATTGTCATCATATAGACATTTGAGATCAAGAGACATTTAGTAGTATGTTTTAATGAAGACATTGTTTACATAATGCTTATTCAAAATGTTTTGTTTGTTTCATTGTTTGTTTTGTTTTCATTATTTTTCTCTTTGCACCTTCAAAATACATCAACAAATAATGTTTGCTCTGGCACATTGATTTTAATAACAAATATATACTTTTATATCACCCTTCTACACTCATATTTGCATCTCAACTCATCTTAAATTGTTCTTGAATGTTGTGAGTTTCTGCTTTGAAAAAATTAATATTACATAGGGCATATGCATAACACATTCTGAGACTGTAAGTAACAAAACTTCAATTAAAAAGTTTTAAAAACATTTACCCAATTACAAAAATGTATACTAGACTTCATATTAACATGCATAACATTCATTTGCATAAGGCTTTGTTGTTTTCTGTAGTTTACACTGCAACACAGCACAAACATCTAAATTGGCCTTACAAAGTAACATCTTTATGTTGACAGGAAAGAGTGACAGGGCAAGGCTGAACTGAAGGGTGGGAAATGGTTCAGATCTGATCATGTTAGCCTGACATCATATTGTGAGTTTTCACTCACTTCTAGACCGCTACAAAAACACACTAACTAATTCTTCAACCGAACATTTAGATATCTTCCTGTTTCTCTAATCAATATTTTTTAAGAAGACAAAAATATATATCATGTCATGTTTGTATGTGTTGGATGTGTTTTAATTACCTGTAGGCCTATTTGAAATCATACACATTATTAGGTGTTTATTTTCTGGAATCATTGCTTTTGATTTGACTATATATATTCTCTTTGGACTTAAGTTCATGGCTTGAAAATATTTATTGACTAATTGAGAACTATTGCTCCAAAGGGTTACACTGCAGCTTTTTGTGGCTCACGGCAGAAGCATGCTCACTCAATAATGGCCCAATCTCTACCTATTGGAAAATAGGGTCCAAATTGAAAAATAACAAAGTTATCCACTGAGCCTTAACTTAAGCCCTGGTTCAGTCAGTCTTAATATTAATTTTGAATTGTATCCATCTGTTTAGCATCAGCCTACCACAATCTAAGAAATGATTAGTGTTGTCTGCTTGCAATTCTTTTTTCATTTGAATATATTTTAAAATGTGATGTTTCAGGATCACTGTAACAATCATAATACCATATACAAATAAGGGTCACAGGGCCATGTTGAGTTTTATAACAATGATATACTTTGTTATTACCCTGGCATATTGTAGACAGGCTAGCAATCGCATGTGCCTAGGAGCGCTAAGTACATTTAATTTAGCCTGTATGGATCGCAGTAAAAGGGTAAATGAAAAACATACAAAATACGATATAGCCCAGTTAATGACAGCAAACTGGACATCTCTTTCACGTATCATGTTTTCACAACACAACTGCCTTCCAGGACCATTCCTGACGGTTGACATTTGTGTGACAAAGAACCACACAACACAAATAATAACCTGTGCAACAGATAGTGGCAAAATACATGCTTGCTGCTGATGTGAGTGACACAACCAGTGGAAAACTGTGGCCCTAAAGGCGATCAACACATGTATTGGTTTCCCCAGACCCCAGGTGACATAGAGGACAAAGGAGATCCCGAACACTGTGTGGCGCAGCACACAGGACCATCCCTGGGGCCGGAGGGCTGGTGGAGGTAAACAGTGTAACGTGAGAGTCAAAAGCCCCACAAAACAGTTGTTGCTGAATCTGATATCTGAGACGATTAATATTATTCGAATTACAACGATTCCGAGCAATAGTAGAACTGATGATATAAGTACTTTCCCAAGCCTATAGATGATCCCATTGGGTTGCCTGTTCACTGTGCTTGGCTCCATAGCAAATACAATGGCAGTGATGGCACCTGCGAAGAATGTGTGAGAATGAATGAAAACAATAGCTGATACATGCATACCGTTTTGTTTATTCTCGAGCTAGTTTCTCAATTGTTTGTTGGTGTGTTGAACATTTGTTTAGTTGTACAACTTACCTGGTCCTTTTGGTGTCATTTTTTCATCAAATCTTGACTGATTTGATGTAAAAATTATTGCTGACAAGTGGTGCTGTAATAACACAAACAGATAAACAAAAACCGAGGGAAAAAGAGAGATCACAGTCAATACTGATTAATGACCTCATATGTTTTCAAATAATCCATACTTCATGTTAGTGTATGAATAGCATAGTGTACATATCAGTTGTCTTAATTAGGATTGATTATTGAGTAACACTTACTTACTCGTTAAAAATAATTATTCCACATACAATGAGTAAGGTAATGGCAGTGTGGTTTGGCTCACAGCTAGTCTCGGAGTAAAGGATAGATATTGACCTATGAGATATTACATAAAGTAATCGAGAAATTACCTAAGATAATTGGTGGAAGGAATAATTGAAGCATTTTCTCCATTCAGTAAATGGACACATAAAGAGACCATAACACACGCTTTCCACATGGTTTATTAATCTATGGGCTCATGCCCCTTACCTGTTGGGGTTCAGGCTCGATCCAGGCCTCAGGAGAGGGGTTCTTCAGCAACATGAAGCATCTGGAAGTTACGCAAGACGGAAATGCAGAGCGGACATTCTCCTTGCTAAAAAACATAACATGACTGAACACACAGTGCACTGTTTCTTAAGATTAGATTGAAATTTATATATATAAAAAAAATAATTCAGTTTGCGTCTTAAAGATTCAGAATTTGTAATAAATGTTAACATTTCCTGTATTAAATCCTGTGAAATAAAATGTTAGGTCCTAACCGCAAATAACATTGTATGAAATTGCACTTCAAAAGGTTTGATAATTACACTACTTATGAACTGCTGAAGTGTAGAAATTGTTGTATTGCTTTTCCAATTTGCTGTTTAACTACAAATAATTTCACTGGTTCCACATCCGCTTGAAATGCAACCGCTTCAAGGGAGCACGACGTTCTTACACTTGCAATTTGCAACCACTGAACTCACCTTTGAAAGGTGAATGCCAGCTTCTTCGTCCCCTCAATGCTCACTTTATTATATAAGCCATTTGAGAGTGCATGCCACATCTCTGTTTCATGCTCATGCTGACTTAGTGCCAGGCTTAGACGGGAGCCAGGTGACACTATCCAAGTGTACAGTGTTAAGCAGATGAGTGTCACAGGTGTCATCTCACAGCCTAACCCTTGGCACAGCCAGGACTCCAGGAAATTATCTGAGTTATATAGCCTCATCCTAGCTACCCAGGTGTGCAAAACGGATCAATAAGACATCGTCAGAGGCATGCGTAAACATGGTGATTGCGTAAGGCCTCTTAGACTTAATTGCCATTTAGTTCAATATTGAAGGACAAGCTTGTTGACCTTTTGATAAGGAAAATGACCAGGAATGCGCTTTGGAGATTGTCATTATTATGAATAATTTAAAAATAAAATATAAGCATATAAATATTCATTTATTTATTTGTTTGTTTGCGAGGTATAGTAGCTCTAGACTTCAAATTATATTTGTATATAATACAAAGTCAACTGACATGCAAAGTAGAGGGTTGTGGAGAATTGTTTATGCTATTCTTTGAACATTCTTTGAGAAAGAAATCAGAAGTGGGTGTCAATACAATGTGTGTACAATATACAACTATTTACAGTAGTAGTGTTGATGTTTGAGTAAAGAATAAAAACGACAGTGAACACACTTTAAAAAAAATCTATTTCATAAAGAATTTACTAAAATCAACCTTCCTAAATAATAAATTCTAGTAAAATAAGCATTATTAAATCCATAATGTTTTTTATCAACTTTGGATCAAGCAGTGTAGAAACATTCAAGTAATTTGGAAACAGTGTGATTAATTTAAGTTAGAGCAAATAATCAGTACTTTATTTCTTTACTTACCCATCATATGTTTTTTTGTATTTTTCTCTGGCCGTAGTAATATTACAACACATTTAGGAATAAAAATGCATACAAGTAACCCATAACTTGAAGCTAAAATGGCAAATATTTCCACAGCTACAGTGAACTTCCCAGGAGAACTGACATAAGCAGGGATGAAGGTGATCCAGACTGCACAGAATATCAACATGCTGAAGTTGATGAATTTGGCCTCATTGAAATTATCAGGTAGATTTCTGGCCAGGAAAGCCAGTATGAAACATAACAAAGCTAGGAGGGCAATATACCCCAACACAGCCCAGAAACCTATAGGGGATCCTAGGGCACATTCTAGAATGATCTTATCCATATAGGTCTCCATATTTTTTACAGGATAGGGAGGGTTGATTGTTAACCAAAGAATACAAATCAAAACCTGTATGAGAGTGAAAGCAAATACACTGAGTCTCTGCTGGGTTGGACCAAACCATTTCATTAGATTACTGCCGGGTAGTGTAGCCCTGAAGGCCATCAACACCACTATAGTTTTCCCCAGAACACAAGAGATACAGAGGACAAAGGTGATCCCAAAAGCTGTGTGGCGAAGCATACAGGACCAGTCTGAGGGACGGCCGATGAAGGTCAGAGAACACAGGAAACACAGAGTCAAGGAGAAGAGCAGCAGGAAGCTCAGCTCAGAGTTGTTGGCCCTTACAATTGGAGTTTCTCGGAATTGGAAAAATATCCATGCTATAATTGCTGTTACAATCACTCCTGACAGACAGAACAATGTTAAAATGAATCCCATGATCTCCGAGAAGGAAAGGTATTCAACCTCTTTGATGATGCATGCGTCTCTTCTGGCATTGGGCCAAAATTCAATATGACACTTCAGGCATTCCGTTGAATCTGTTTTTAAACCACACACATCAATAAGACTGTTATTGATATTGTGGTGAAGAAGATATAGACATAGAGTTTTATGTAAATGTTTAATTGAATAAGCAATTTCATTGTACTTATACCGTTATCAATAGCTCTTCATGTAATCTATTTAACTACATCCAAGTTCATACAGTTATAATAAACATTGAAACCGAATGTTTGGCGCTTAAAAGTTATACCTGTGGTATTGCTGATTTCCCCATCTGCACACGGTATACAGTCATAGCAGCAGACGGGCTGTCCTTTCTGGAGGACCTTGCGAGTTCCTGGGAAACAACTCTCACTGCAAACCGAGGCAGGCACCTGACGTATAATACATCAATGAAGCAGCACAAGCAAAAATTTCACAGTGCCTCATCAATATATTTGTGTATATTTAAGCTTCATTGGATGCATGCATACATGTCACATGGCCTATAATTGAAGACATGTAATGGTTTGATAAACAAATGAATGAATTCATGATGACGACATCAGAGGAACCTATCCCTTCACCCTTACTAAATATTGTGTAGCAAGGCATTTTGCCCCGCTAGCCACAAATGCGAGAAGAAAGCTGCATGTACCCTATAGATTCCTCCTCCCCAAACAATTGGGATGCCATTCATGGTAAACTGGTTGTCGCTGGGAAAAGCTGAGTTGTAGACTCCAATTTGGGCTATCTGCATCGCTCCTGAGGTGACACTTTGCAAATTGATGAGTTCATAGATGGCAGGAGAATCGCCATTCTCGTCAAAAAACACTTGTTCACCTTGTTTCGTTGTGAAATTGACATTTTGTAAATAATGAAAGACCTGTAGAGAGGATGCAAAATAAGTGTTCTCCTTCTGTATTGGCAATGTATGCATTTGTATTAGATAATGGTTAAAAAAAAAATGAATTTCAGAAAATTTAAAGCTATTGAAACTCATCTTGTCATCTTATAAATATAGAATATAGAATATTGACTACTCTTGTAGACCTACTCACCTGCCAAGGCTCAATGTGTTCGATGTTTGCACAATCCCCATTAGAGAAGGGCCCCATTCCATCCTCACATTCAAACAGGTTGTTTAGAGCATGGGCCACAGCATAAACGGACTTGTAGACATTGTTAGTGAACCTCAGTTCAGACACATCGGTGAACAGTGATTCAATATTGTGTAAGCTCTCGGATCCAGTACAGGGCCTTCGTTGCATATTACCAGTACCGTTCAGAGAGCAGTCAAACATATATTCCCAAAAATCTTTGACAAACTGGCTGTAAGGGAACTGTGAGGGTTGAACATCCCTAAGGTGCTTCCCCAACCCCGGGATCTGAGCTCTGTTGACGGTGAAGCCTATGGAGCCCAACAGGATGCTGTGGCCCTCACTGTCGAAGAGAGAATGGTCGGTGAGCCAGGCATCACTGCCAACAAACTGAAGTCCTGTAACATTGTGTTTGTACAACTCTGCTGCCAGCACCTTTATCTCTCGATGTGTCATAAAAGCCATGATCACTTTGGAAGTTGAGCGCTTGACAACTTCAACAATTTTAGCTAATTCGTGACTTGGTCCTGTTTGCTGGAATGCTTCATAATACTCAATGCATACTTTCTCCTCTTGTGCAGCCTCTATAAATGTAGTCATCCCATCAATACCATAGTCATTGCTGCTACTTATGGCTCCAACCCAAGTCCAGCCAAAGTGTTTCACAAGTTTTGCCAAGGCTCTACTTTGGTGGTAGTCACTGGGAATGGTTCTGAAAAAGGATGGATACTCCTCTCTGTTGCTCAGACAGGCACACGTTGCAAAATGGCTGATCTGTGTCAAAGATATCAATGTTATAACATTTGTACAACACATTATATCAACATTAAATGTTCGGAACAATGAGCTGGTTTAAATAAATGTATGCGACAACACAGTGTTGATCACCATAGGGATCAGAAAAATCTTAACCAAAGGTATTGTGTGTTCTTGTAGAATTGCAAAGCCGAACATTTACCACAGGAATCCGGAACCTTCCGATAATCCGTGCAAATCCCATAGTTGGAGTGGAGGCGGAGTGGCCTAGCACAGCCTGCGTTGTCTCAGACTTTGTACAGTTTCCCTCATATATTTTAGTTCTTTGGCCATTTGCTAAATCTATTGCTGACTTTATGATGTTTGACATTCCACAGGCATTATAGATCTTGTAGCCCAGAGTGTGATTAGGAAGGAGTTCAGGGCTTCGATTAAGTTCATCAATGGCAAAGATCATGGTTTGGGCAAATTTAAATTCTCTTAGATTAATACTGGAGAAAGAGAAAGACACAGTTGCTAGGATTAATTGGATTTTAAAAAGTGTAGGGTAAAACAATTTCAAGTTCAAGGAAGGAAAATCATTGCTTCAAAAGACAAAAAAGAATACTCACTTCATGCATGCCGGTGACCTTGGTATGCTTTGAAAGGTTGGTATGCTACCTCTAAACTCAGTACGAAAGGTGAAAATGCCTCCGAGCATGAGATCTCCAGCCTTGAAGAGCTCAGGTGGTTGTGCCCGTCCCTGCAACACGCACACCGCCTTCCCTGTCCGGGTCATCATAGCCAAGAGGACTAGCTTCAGCAGCGACATACTGCTACTTTGCAAGACAGGCTGTTTTAGGCTTAGACCTCGCTACATATTTATAAAAACTCAACTCAGGCAGAGGCCTCTGAAGACTGATAACAATGTCATAGGTCATGTTCACAATGCCCTTGAACCAATCATACCACCTGGGAGTCAGGTGTGTGAAACAACTGCTGCATGCTCCCTATGGGATGAAAAGGGTGTGTGTTTGTGTAGAATTTCTAATCAATCATCAGGAATTGAAGGCCATTGGAGGTCAGTGTCATTTTTGTTTTTTCCCGAACAAGGAAATCCTTATTTAAAAATAAGAATTTAGAAAAAGGGAATTCTATAATCACAAAATGTCATCAGATATCAAACCTTGGATACAAAGTACCACTGGTTGATATGACTGTAGCACAAAATGTATATGGGACTATACCATTTATTCAAAACATAGGTATTTTTTATTTGTGGTATTTTTTGGGGGTATTACATGTTTATTTTTGGTCAGACCCAACATGTGGGATATGACCACTGCCAAATGGAAGTTTTCTTATATAATTATAAATTCTATAACTGATGAACACCATTAATAATAATCTATGATGTTGTTTTTTTTCTTAATTTTTCAGGCATGACCCTTATAGTGTCAGGTTAGTATTAGTGGAGGAAAATAAACAAGGCAAATTATTATGAAAAAAACCACAGGCATTTTCTCATATTCATTTTTAGTTGATAATATAGTTTTCAGTTGTAAAGCAAGTAAAGCAAACACGAAAGACAACAAGCCTGCATTCATACAAATCAGGAAGGCCATAATAAAAAAAAAACAATATAGAGAATTCAATTATTGGATAGTGTCCAAGTTTAATAACCATGTCTTACGTAATGTATTGTAATAATTAGAATCCACTCATGGTCCATCGTTATGCCTGAACAGACTTGTCACCTGTTGTTCAGCTTGTTGAAAGCAGATGAGGCAATCTGATACAATGTTTTCATCCCCCTGTGTCTGAGGTTAGGGACTCTAGTCCCCTCAACCCCCAAGGATGCCCACCACTGGGTAATGAAGGTATATTTACACCAGATGGTGACCTATTTACCATTAAGTGTTTTTCTCAGTGTTTTGTTATTGTCAGCTTCTCAGCATGTTTACCTTAGTGGCTATTCGCAACAGTTTACTTTCACTACATGACCAGATGGATATATTTTTCAATTAATCAGAAAGGTAAATAAATGTCAACAATCATGAAGGTGTTCATTAATTCCCATATGGGCTAAAGTGTGACAATACAAATACTTTTACAATTCATTACAAATGTAGTCAATTTCCATATTATAATATACATATTCTCATATGTTTGGCCAACTGACCAACTGATTAAATTATCTTATACTGACGATCCCATTTGGCTTTCGGTCCTGTTTTAATTATAACATCTGATCCTGTGTATTAATTAATATAAATCTATAGCTGTTCAATCATGTTTTTAGCCATATCTCAACTGATCATTCAATATGGTTGCCTGAATAATTTTAAACAAAGAAATTAGCTTTAGACTTTTGATGTCTGATAAAATGAATAACTTACTAGCATTTAGTTCAACAATATTTTAAACTATGGAGAATTGTGTTACCACCAATACGATGTTCACTAAATATTGATTATCAACAGAAGAAGGAATGTAATGTGATTCCATACATCCTTACATTGTTCATTTGTGGCATGAATACATACTCATAATACATACATTCATTTATCTATGCATGTTTTTAATTATCAGTCTACTTTGATTGTTTTTATTCATGTTAAAAAGTTACGTATAATTACTTCACATCAGTAGATTCACATCAATTCAATATCTTTATCTCCTTTAATAATTCATATCACTGCTTTAATTCTTTCCCATTATGTGTTTTCTTGTGTTTTTCTGAGGCTTCAGTAAAAGTATGTAACATTTTGGTAGAAATATACAAAAAAGCAACCCGTAGCTTGAAGCCAAAATGGCAAAGGTCTCCACAGCTACAGTGAACTTCCCAGGAGAACTGACATAGGCAGGGATGAAGGTGATCCAGACTGCACAGAATATCAACATGCTGAAGGTGATGAATTTGGCCTCATTGAAGTTATCAGGCAGCTTTCTGGCCAGAAAAGCCAGTATGAAACATAACAAAGCTAGGAGGCCTATATACCCCAACACAGCCCAGAACCCTATAGGGGATCCTAGGGCACATTCTAGGATGATCCTTCCACTAGACTGCTCAGTATTTCTGTATGGGAATGGTGGGGCCAGAGTTAACCATAACACACACACTATAACCTGTACTAAGATACAACCAAAAACACTGGTTCTTTGTATTGGCAATGAGCACTGAGGAACTGTATTTTTGGGCAGTTTTGCCTTGAAGGCGACCACGACTGCTACAGTCTTAGCCAGGACACAAGACATGCACATTGAAAAGGTGATCCCAAAGGCTGTGTGGCGAAGCATACAGGACCAGTCTGAGGGACGGCCGATGAAGGTTAGAGAACACAGGAAACACAGAGTCAAGGAGAAGAGCAGCAGGAAGCTCAGCTCAGAGTTACTAGCTTTTACCAGAGGTGTGTGTCGAAAGTGGAAGAAGACAACTGACACTATCACAGTTAAACTTGTTCCAAATAATGATATAGCAGTGAGGAGGGCCCCCATTGTTTCTTCAAAAGACAGGAACTCAACCACCTTGGGGACACACAGGCTGTGGTCTTCATTCGACCAGAATTGCAACAAACACTTGTTGCATTCCGCAGAATCTAAAAATAAAGCACTAATTTTAGAGTAAATACATTTTACAAATGACATAGACATACATGCAGATAGATAGAAAACAGGTAGGGGACACCCATCTTGCTAAAGGATGGCCGCAGAGGTAGGCTGCAGGGATGCAGTTTTAAACACAGATGTCAAAACACTACAGCATCCTGCCCGTTGGTATTAACTGATGCAAGAATCATATTTTGAATATCATACAGCACATTATTTTTGGAAAATATTAAAATAAATGAATATACAGTACATATTTTGAATAGGCATCATACAACCCATTATGAGAGGAAAATAATCAATTATATTTGTGTATTTTGCTGTATGTGTGTCTTGACCTGCTGAGGAAGTCTTACCAGTGGCATTGCTGATTTCTCCGGCAGCGCAGGGAATGCAGGAGAAGCAGCAGACCGGTTTCCCTTTAATCGTAGCCTGCCGGAAGCCCTTCAGACAGCTGGCACTGCACACAGACTCAGGCCTCTGCAACAGCACCACAACAACACTGTTCAGCCTGGCTTCATATAGTTAGCATGGATAATCAGAATACCTATGCTATCATAATATTATTCAAATTAATGTCATTCAAATTGTTCATAAATGTATGCTATATACTATGATTCCTTGACTATTGCTCTTATATTTGCCTCTGCTATTTCATGATAGTTTTATATTCTATGAATACTAATATCAACTATTGTATTTTTGTATGCACACAAGCACAATCTTTTTGGAGAACTTATAAAAAAATAATAATAATAATACAACATGTATATCATAAATGTATATTAACAAAGACCTACTTCTCTAGATTCGGCAGCCCATGTGATGTTAATGCCATTCATTGTGAATTGCTTTTTATTTGGTAATGAGGCATCGTAGTTTCCTACTGTAACAAACATTGGCTCTCCTGCTCGGGTCCTCTGCCAGTTCACCAGTTCATACATGGCTGCTGGATCTCCGTTCTGATCAAAATACACCCTCTCCCCTGACTTCAGAGGGAAATTCACTTCTTTGAGGTATTTCAATACCTAAAAGTACAATTTACATGACACATTCACATAAACAAATAAGTTAGAAGTTAGCTATAGGGTGAAATTCTATTTCTTACTTATGCAGATGTTATATTGACAGAAGTGTATGCATCACATTTGTGTCATCTCACCTGCTCTCTTTTGGAGCTGTTTGTCCATGTACATGATGGCTCGACATTGCCCCCTGTCTTTTCACAGTTTAACATGTTATGAATGGTGTGGGCCACAGCATATACGGCTTTATACACATTGTTAGATATCCGTAACTCTGACACATCAGTGTACGGATTACTAACATTTTCTAGTTTTTCTGACCCAGAGCACATCCTGTCACTGCCCTGGTTTTCCGAGTTGCCGTCGAATTTACACTCAAACATCGTCTCCCAGAACTCTTTAAGCAGCCTGCTCTGAGGATCTTGACTCGGGCTCACCCGTAGCAGGAACTCTTTTAACCCTGAAATGTTTGACTTCCTAATGGTGAACCCCAGTGACCCGGTCAGGATGGCGGTGTTCCTCTGGGTAGCCAGGTGGCCGGCAGTGATCCAGGACTCGCTGCCCACCCACTGCAGACCCGTCAGGTTCTGCTTCACTGCTTCCTCAATCAGGATGTCCATCTCTCCCTGAGCTAGGAAGGCCACCAGCACCCTGGCAGTTCCGTGGCGGATCACACTCACCACCCGGGCCACCTTCTCTCTGGTGTCCAGTCTGGAGATGGTCTCTGAATATTCGATGCAGACCCCCTCTAGGCGGGCAGCGTCTGCAAAGGCGACCATACCGTTGTTGCCGTAGTCGTTATCACTCTGGACCGACCCCACCCAGGTCCAACCAAAGTGCTTGACCAGCTTTGCCAGCGCTCGGCTCTGGTAGTAGTCACTCGGTATGGTCCTAAAGAAGGTAGGGTACTTGATTTTATCACTCAGACACGCGCATGTCGCAAAATGGCTGATCTAAATAGAAAATGAGAAGGAAAATAATGAGGAAAATAAATGTTGACAATAAAATGGTTACAGTCAGAATAGAAAAGCAATTATAAACATTTACCACTGGTATCTGGAAGGCCCCTAATGTTCGGAGCATGATAATGGTGGAGGAAGACTCAGAGGCTCCTATGACCGTATGAATAGAGGACTTTTTGGAGCAGGACTTCCCAAACATAGTGTCTTTTCCATTAAGCAGAGCCATCGCCACACGCATAGATGCCATGATCGAGCCACAGCTGTCAAACACCTTGTAGCCCAGTGTGACATTAGGAAGTAGAGTGGTGCTGTTGTTGATTTCCTCTATAGCAAAAATCATTGTTTGTACAAAACGAAATTCTCTGAAATTAATCCTGTAAACCAAAGAAAACCATGACAGAAATTAGGACAATAAAAGCATACAATTAATATTGGAATTCTCGAACATTCTCAGAGCACCAGGATGTTAAAAAAGAGTGCAGAGCATCTATCGGAATCAGAAAATAGAAAGCAGATTACTTTTTAAAACATGATTTAATTGCATTTAAACTGTTGCATTAAGAATGCATCTGTAGAAAAAGGATAGACCATATAGTCCTATATAGTACCTGGAACAGGTTAGAGATTTTGGAGCGTCTGTGAAGGAGAGCAGAGGACTGGAGATCTGGCTATGGAGGGAGAAGACCCCTCCAATACTGACGTCTCCTGTTTTATACAGCAAGCAATGCTCTGGGCTCAGCAGCATCTGACAGAGCGGATCTCCATCTTCTGCCCCAAAGGCTCCTAGGATCCCAAGCAGAAAGAGCAGCATTGTAACGCTGAACCGTATCGCTGTCAACACAGTCCAATCAATGGACACACACTGCAATCTGTTGCATCAAAGGAAATGTTTTGCATGTTTAACGTCAAAGCTTTATACACATTTGTGAATGTTGACATCTGGTTGGCGAGGGGCCAAAACAGAGCTCAATGACGTCAGATAGTTCCTACTATTCCCTTAAAGGAAGTGTGGCCGCCATTTTCTATGTTTTCTACTTTACACAGCTTTGTTGAATACTCGATTCTGATTGGTCAATTTCTGCATTTTATGCTCTGTTATATTGTTTGTATAGCAGACTGCTGCTGTTGACACAGATACAACCATTGCTAACAGACCATCTTTTTAAATGGAAGCAAACAAATCATATTTAAATCAAATAATTTTTTGTTATATTTTGTGTCTGATCATTGATTTATTTAGAAAGTTGCTGCGTATTAAGCGGGATAATGTACAGCAAGCCTACATTATTGTGAAATAAGCCCTGACAGGGTGAAGATATTGCATCACCCTTTCAGGGTGTATTTCACATGAATGCCATCACCCCTTACATATTTTACTTTGATAGCGCTAGAGTGCACTGTCACTGATGATTGAGTAAAGTTACAAATGGGGGGACAGATGAACCGGACAGGTTTGGGCACACAGTTTAGTTTTTTTTACCACACTCAGAACTACACAAACAGGACAATGTAGTCTAATTTCATGTTTACCATATTGTGCTTGTTTTTTTTTACTTAGGACTACGTTTTGGCTTTAAATCTTTCATTGATTCATTGGGAACGCAAACAAACAGAAGAACTGCCTGGACAATTCTGCCCCCCCCTCATGCCTCAATGGTTGAAAAAGCGAGCTAAAGTGCTCTCATGAGTGGCGAAAACGAGAGGAAGTGCCTTATTGACTGCCCCATTACACGTGTAAAAAATTATTGGGTACCCTCTAGGTTGCCCCTTCAAACAATAAATGATGATGATGTGCCCTCTAGAGCAAGAAAAATGGATAACGTGCCTTAATGAATGTCCTGCATGTGCAGGTCTGGTGCCTCCATGGTTGAAAAAGTGTTGCTAAAGTGCCCTCTACTCTGGTGAAAATGAGAGGAAGTGCCTCATTGGCTGCCCTTTACACAAAAACATATTGAGTGCCCTCTAGTGCCGCATTTCTACCGGCGGGTGCGGGTCGGTACGGTATGCAAAGGTGCGGCACGGTTCGCGTTTCCACTGCCAAAAGTGGGCGTGACCCGTACTGAGCCGTGATGAGCCATACTCATCTCGCAGTACTCTTCCGTTGGGGTACTGAGACGTCTGAAAGGGTACCAACAAGTTTGAGCTACACACACTGTCCGTTGATTGGTCAACAGAATTGTCACTTCCGTGCGACAGGGGGATAATAACAAAAAAACACAGTACCCGCAAGGTATTTCTGGACAATGGTGAAAGCTTTGTTTATTGAAGAAAATGTTGCACAAAAGTTTGACGTCCTTCCTGGACGCCCTACATTGTTGCTTTGTTCACTGTGTGCATACTTCTTTTTCCTTGGATTTATTAGCAGGCTACACTGTGTCAGGCTGGCCTGGTTATACCCATGCTGCCTTGCACGCAAATTCATTTCACTCTGCTAGGCAGCCTGGATTCCATGAAGCCGATTCCAAGCCAAACCAATCACAGAACGGGGGGCCAGCAAGGTGATGACGCGGCACACCAAAGCTTCTTGAGACTAAATCTTCTTGAGATTTGGTCTTCTGTTGTAGTCAGGCTAGTGTCTGGCTGCTGTGAGGTCACGATGCTTACGTAGCTGCGGTGGCAATCGCCATCCGGCTTAAAACCCACCCTACCATAAGTGTAATGTCGGCGGTTGAAACGCGAGCCATAACTGAGCTGGACTATACCACACCCTCACTACTGGGCTGAGGCGTGCTAGGCCGAAGCGCATCCGCCAATGGAAACGCACCATAGGGTGCCCCTTCCATCCAGCAATGTGAAAGCTGTGCTAAGGTGCCTAAAAGACGATATGATATATTATATGAAATGATATATGAACGATATGGAATCAGTTTTCCCTAGTCTGACATTGCTACAATCCCAGTGACAACTGCTTCAGTAGAGCGATCGTTCTCTAAACTGAAGTTAATGAAAACCCAGCTCAGAAACCAATGTGGGGAAAGAAGGCTCTCCGATCTTCTGCTGCTATCAATTGAAAGGGATATCCCAATTGACCATTGACCATTGAACAAGATTCTTATAGGGAAACGTTTGCATTGTGGGTAGGGAATATATAGTTAACAAAGCTGAGTGGGAGTGACCATTCTGGAGCATTTAGGATTGGCGGGAGAGGCCAAGTTAATTTGCAATACACTAGGTGGGAATTGGACATGTCTGCAAGTCTGTAAGACAGGGCTGTAATACAATTTGAAAAATCTACAAAACAAAGAAGTCAGTCGATTGGTCTGGCCTCAGTATCAGACTCAGTGGCTCCAGTGGGAATGAAAATCTGAAGACTTCAGACTTCTCTGTTAGAGAGAGGAAGGGATGTATCTTAAGATACAGGGGAAATGTATACAGTGCATTTTAATGTACATAGTAATTATATAAACAAGGTTAATATAATTTGTATATTATTGTATATTATAGTTATGATTGATATTTCCACGACGGTAGAATACAAACACATATTCTGTATTACTTAAGGTATATAGGGGTTACACACACACACACACACACACACACACACACATCATGCATTCATTAATGCAATCCTTCTATTATTTCGTCAAATTGACTTTGTTAACCCACTGCATCAATCGACAGTGTAAGGAGATGGAGAGAGGCTCTCTTCCTCTCGTTTCTATGATGTAGAACTTGAAGCAGCTTGATCATTTGATTAATTGTACATATACTGTATGTACTCGCATGATTCTTGCACTTAGTATCTTAATGATTGAATGCAATTATTGTGGGTCACTTTGGTCAAAAGCAACAGCTTGAAAAATATAATGTAATGTTCATGTTTCTGTTTGTTTTTGTGCAATGAACGTCGTGAACGTTCATTTTATTGAACTTGAAAAATGCTTCTAGTTTCTCTTGAAAATAATTGTCCAATAACACATATTTAAACCAACATCTGATACTGTTTCTGATATTTATTCTACAATTTTTTCTGAATAAACAACAATATTTAAAAGTTAGAAGTAAAGAAAATGAGATATAATAAGATTCATAGTCACATCTTTATTTAGGTATTTATTTAGCTTTTCCCATCATATGTTTCTTTGTGTTCAGTTCTGGCTTGAATAAAATAATAAAGCATTTTGGGGCAAATACACATACAAGTAACCCATAACTTGAAGCTAGCATAGCAAATATTTCCACAGCTACAGTGAACTTCCCAGGAGAACTGACATAAGCAGGGATGAACGTGATCCAGACTGCACAGAATATCAACATGCTGAAGGTGATGAATTTGGCCTCATTGAAGTTATCAGGCAGCTTTCT
>JAOPJL010000053.1:9004170-9019412 GCA_027123545.1 Trisopterus esmarkii | reverse complement strand
CGCCGTAGAACCGCCCACAAAGCTACTTGCGCTATGTGCTTTCCCACTTCCGTTTCAGACCGTTAAAATAGGGCCCTGAGTGGTGGTTGGTGAGACAAGGCAAGATCTTCCTTTTTTTTATTGCCTTTTAGGGTATCAGTATTTAATTATTTATATACTTAGTTAAGTTAAGATTAAGTTAAGAAGTTAAGATTTAGATTAGTTATACATGATTTGCAATCCAAATGGTTATGAAGTGGTGACTGGCCTCTTGTGGATGTTCTTGAACTTGATGAACTTGATTTTGCAATGGCTGAGTGAATAAGGCCCCTAATATCTATGATATTAGGGGCCTTATTCACTCAGCCATAATAATAATATCACTTCTCCTACCATTGACATACCTCTTTAGAATAAAAGTGTGTGATAAATAAACCTGAACTTGGGAGTCTCAGGGTTAGGCTTTGAAACAAATACTTTAGTTTCTCTGATGTTGTACATACATGTGTAATTGTATATACATGTGTAATTGTATATTGCCCACGAGGTCAACTGCATTATTATTCTCCTGTTATCAGGCCCATACAAAGTCTATGCAGAATCTAAGCTCCCTCAGGGCTCAGAGAGAAAGGAAAACGTATTTTGTACCTAAACAAGGTTGCAATCCTCCCCAGTGGGAACACATTAAGAGAGCATGGGAAAATCTGGCCTCAGGCAGCAAAACATGTACACATGTCAAAGCTCATTTTCACCAGAGTCTCTGTAGTTTCGTTTTTTGTTGTCTAGCCTGCAGGGGTTTTGCTCTAAATGAGCCACTAATTCACTCAGACACTAATTCAGTCATATTTATGAGGCAAGGCAAATCCAGTATGTTTATACCTATGACCTTTAAGATTTGATGAGCTGATATGACACGCTTGCAGCTCTTCAACCCCCCGGCTTCACTACATAACTGGGAGATCCATTATATAGTTCCTTAATCCCTAATTATCTGTTTACCCCTGAAAGAATCGGATGGGATCGTAAAATGCAGGGAAATCAAATATTCATATTTAACAAAATGAAAAATATAAAATACAATGATATGGTATCATATTATTCTATTTAACTCTTAAAAACTAATCCTGAGAGCCTAATTTGCATTTAAATGAACAAATTTCAACTAATGTGACTGGAGCCTGGAGAAAATGTCTGATTCTGAAAATGTAATGAATATTATAACGTGTGTTGTGTGTGTGTGTGTGTGTGTGTGTGTGTGTGTGTGTGTGTGTGTGTGTGTGTGTGTGTCTGTGTGTTGTGCATGTGTGTGGATGTGTTTATGGAAAAACATGCTAGTGCCTCTTCTCATCACTCAGGCATAAGTAAGCCCCAACCAAGCATACAACTATCCATGCTGACAGTTAAAAACAACCCCCCCCCCCTTTCTGTTATGATCAGATGTGCACTCTATTCTTTTTTTATCCCTGCAGCACTATTGAAATCGTGTGATTAAATCTGTCCATTGATCTGATCGCAAGGGAAATGGATCCTACGTGGCAAGCGTATGAAGCAGATAGCACATATAAAGCCTCTCTCAGCTGACCCGAGGTGTGGTGTACACGCATGCATCTCCATACATTGTTATATGGGTTTTCCATGGGATATGGTAGAAGCAATTTAGGAGCTAAGGCAATCCATCCTACATTTGCATCATGTGAATTATGTTATTTTTGCAAAGTTTCTGATTCACTGACCTTCAATATCCATTAACATCAAAGACTCATGTTTATTTTCTGTATCATGGAGTAGTTCATTCTGAACATAGACGTATATGTATGTGATTTTAATTAATTGACATTGGCACAGATGGATGGTCCAGACATCCATCATCAGATCTGATATACTCCCTCACTGTCTCAACTGTTTCTTTGCCTCACAGAACTTTTTATTTTGATTGCGTTGAACATGAATTGGCTGCAAGGTGCTCTGACAAAGGCCTCCACGTTTTGGTCAGATTTTCTGCTTTTACATGCACTGTGGTCAGGGATTTCTCTAGTAATTTGTGACCAGGATGCAAAGCAATGCAAACAAACGCCAGGGTCCCTATCCCTGCCTGTTCTGCAAAGAATTGGGGACATCACACTAGGCGGTCTGTTTCCTCTCCATGAAACAGTAGTGGAGCCACATCACTCATTCACCACCCTGCCTTCAAACCTGCACTGCACCAGGTAAGATCAGCAATATTTGGACACATATTGATTTCAGCAGGATTTCGTGCATTTGGCACAGGAGTTTAAGATTCATGAGACAGATGCGATTTGTGTTTCCCCTGTAAAATACTTCTGACAAGAGTATTCCTAAAAAAAAATGTTGATTTGGTATAGATGATACCCTTTTCTTTCAGTCAATATTCTATTTTTTTCCCTTAGCTTTAGCTTGCGAATATTTCGCATGGCTCAAAGTATGATCTTTGCAATTGAAGAGATCAACAGGGAGGGAAAACTCCTTCCAAACGTCACTCTGGGCTATAAGATTTATGATTCATGCAGCACACCCTACCAGGCCTTGAAGGCTGCCATGGCGCTGATGGTAACTGAGCAAGGTTCAGAGGTAGAGATGCTGGATAATCCCATCTGTCCCGGGACTGTTCCGGTAGTGATAGGAGACGCCGGATCAACACAGTCTCTAGTCATGGCTCGTTTCCTCGGAGCCTTCCATGTGCCTCAGGTCAGACAGAGCCTTGTTGTGCCCAGCTCCACTCCACTATACAAGTTCTGAGAGATTGTGATGTCTATTTTACACTTTTCTCCTCTCAGGTGAGCTATTTCTCCAGCTGTGCTTGTCTCAGTAACAAAAAGGAGTACCCTGCCTTCTTAAGAACAATGCCCAGTGACCTCTTCCAGGTTAGAGTCTCTATTTATAAATGTATGACACATTTTCCCTGTATAATATTGTACCTAACCTGAAATGTGTAATTTACTAATTCACATTTACTAATGTTTTGTACTATCCCATCCTTTAAAAGGTTGATGCACTCGTTCAGCTCGTCAAACATTTTCAGTGGACGTGGGTAGGAGTAATCGCAGGAGATGACGTTTATGGGCGTAGTGGTGCAAATGTCTTTGCTAATGAGGTAGGTACTGTATATACAGTATATTCTTCATATTTTGCTTATATTATTATTACATTATTGAAATGTATCAACTTAATGTGATGAATGTTGGTATGTTTGGTTGTTCTCAAAAGGTTAAGAAGTTTGGTGCCTGTGTGGCCCTTCAAGAAATAATCCCTAAGAACCATGCAAGAGAGGCCTTGGCTGCTATTGTTTCCAGGATTCGCTCCTCAGGGGCTTCTGTGATTCTGGTATTTGCGGTGGAACAAGATGCTGGGGCACTGTTTGATGAAGCACTCAGGCATGAAGCATTGTTTCTGCAAGCATATCTCCACAATACCATGCAAACATATCCCTTTCAATTAAATTGCTGGTTGATAAGATCTTCTAACATATTTTACAATTTGTAAGCCATTACATTCAGTTTGAAGGTACAATGCATACGTTATTGTTCCTGTTTACAGGCAGGGACTAACAGGGATACAATGGCTGGCCAGTGAGGCATGGAGCACAGCCCCTGTGCTCTCCACCCCTCCCAAGTACCATCAAATCCTCCAGGGCACTATAGGGTTAGCCGTCCGTGGAGTATACATTCCTGGCCTTCAAGACTTTCTACTTCGTCTACACCCCTCAAACCCAGATGCCTCTGAGAATCCCTTTCTGATTCCTTTCTGGGAAAAGGTCTTTGGGTGCAGTTTAGGTGTCAGCTCTGAAACTCGAATGGGGAATGATAAACCACTGTGTTCTGGATCAGAGGATCTGAGAAGTATGAAAAACATCTACTCCGATTTTTCCAAACTAAGGATTTCTTACAATGTCTACAAAGCTGTCTATGCAATTGCCCATGCGATTAAATCCATGATGAGCTGCAAGAAGGATGCTGGGCCATTTCCACTGAAGGCTTGTCCAGATACAACCAATATACAGCCTTGGCAGGTACTGCACAGATTCTCAGTGCTTACTTCTAGTAAAAAATGTTGATGAGTTGATGGTTACCAGATGGTTCTCTCTAGCTTCTTCATTACCTTAAGGAGGTGGATTACATTAATCAGTTTGGTGAGGAGACCAAGTTTGATCAGAATGGAGACCCAGTTGCTATTTATGATCTACTCAATTGGCAACTGGGATTTGATGACGAGCAATTTGTAACCATTGGCATGTTTGATGGAACAGCAACAGCTGGCCAGAAAAAACTCCATCTGCAAGAAGAGAATATTATTTGGAATGGCAACAAGACAACAGTAAGGATAATATTCCTCACACGTTGTGTGTGCCAGTGTTTCGCTGTGCTGCTGAAAATTGCATTAACTAGAGAGTGTTTGTCCATTATATCCCAGGTTCCTGAGTCAGTGTGCAGCAGTCCCTGTCTACAAGGCACCAGAAAGGCCATCCGACCAAACTTTCCTATATGCTGCCATGACTGTGTGGTCTGTAGAGCTGGGGAGATTAGCAATCAGACCAGTAAGTCTCTATTCATAAACTATAACAGTGAGATTCCTGAACCATGACGATGCATAGGCCATGGAAACTAAAGCTGTCTTCACCTTTTTATCAGATTCCATAGAGTGTGTGCTCTGCTTGCCGCAGTTTTGGTCCAATGTTGAGAGAACAGCCTGCTTTCCCAAAGAAGTGGAGTTCTTGTCCTTCAGCGACACCATGGGCATAACACTCCTAACTATTGCTCTGCTAGGCTCCTTATGCACTTGTTGGGTTATCTTTATATTCTCTTGTCACATATCTTCTCCAATAGTTAGAGCCAACAACTCTGAGCTGAGTTTCTTGCTGCTCTTCTCCTTGACTCTGTGTTTCCTGTGTTCTCTGACCTTCATCGGCCGTCCCTCAGACTGGTCCTGTATGCTTCGCCAAACAGCTTTCGGGATCACATTTGTACTCTGTATCTCTTGTGTTCTGGGGAAAACAATAGTGGTATTGATGGCCTTTAGGGCAACACTTCCAGGCAGTAATCTTATGAAATGGTTTGGACCTGTACAGCAAAGAGCCTTCATTACCCTTTGCACCTTGGTCCAGGTAAGAATTTTGCATTTATTTTTTGATTAATGTATGCAATTGTTAAAGTGTATGGAAATATTTAGTACTGTATTATAAAACATATTTATCTCCATACAGGTTATCATTTGTATAATATGGTTGACGGTGGCTCCTCCTACACAACAAAAACTGATGCCTAGAGAGAGTGCTATCGTGATACTCTTATGTGACGAGGGTTCAGCTCTTGGATTTGCTCTGGTCCTCGGTTATATTGGCCTGCTGGCCTGCCTCTGCCTCTTCTTGGCCTTCTTAGCAAGAAAGTTACCAGACAATTTCAATGAGGCCAAGCTCATCACCTTCAGCATGCTGATCTTCTGTGCTGTCTGGGTGGCCTTCATCCCAGCCTACATCAGCTCTCCGGGGAAGTACTCTGTTGCTGTGGAGATCTTTGCCATCCTGGCTTCTAGTTATGGTCTGTTAGCCTGTATTTTTGCTCCGAAATGTTACATAATCTTGCTCAGACCCGAGAAGAACTCTCGGAAACATCTAATGTCAAAGACTAATGTGCAATAACAATGTCGATTTCCCCTGCTTTTTGTGCTGTTAAATCAAATCACAATTTATTATATTGTTCTATTTCTCCAATAGGGGGCGCTGTAAGAGTTGGTCCTCTGGTGGTGCACTGCAGCTGCCCACTGTTCCTAGTGCTGCTAGTGATGGCTAAATGATCCTATGCTGCTAATGATGATTAAATGTGTCTACTGCTGCTAGTCATTAATGCTCCTAGTGATGGTTAAATACAGAGATCACATTTTTTTGTACACTACTTGTACTTGTGGAAAAATAAATAAATAAATACAAATCTCTTTGCTCTGAGACTCATTCTTTACAATAACAAACTTTAATATAAACTCAACAATAGCGTCAAACAATAGCGCTACAGGAGTTCAACAGCTACTCCTTATTTATTAGTGACAGCCTTGAGGGAATTGATGCATTACAACCAGTCCACAGCTATGTTATCAAGGTTAGTCTGATTTAGGTACAGAGAAGACAAATCTGTAAAATATTATCGTTGCACCTGCTTAGAATTCCAGCAGATGGCGTCCAAACCCCATTGGATCTTTTTTTAAAGGCCACTATCTAAATCAGGGAGGAGCCACCATTATATTATTTTTTTCTTGATTATATCATTGGGTATGTCAAGGCCGTTTACACACCTGACATGAAAACGAAGGGGGATTGCACGTTGGGATTGTTACAAATGTTTAGAGATGTGGATATCCAGGGAAAAAGATAAACAATGAAAGACCTTTGCTGAAATAACAAACAAGGCAAATCCTCTGTATACCTTGGTCTATCAGAACCCAGAGTCCATGCTTGGGAAAATAGTTAATAAGTAGTCTCCATCTTCTGTTTTATTCAGAGGTTAAACAAAAGAGGATGCCTAGGAGGTTACCCAGGCATCCATTTTTTTTTTTTTTAATCCTTTATTTAATTTGGAGGAAAGTAAAATAATAGAATTAAAGGGTGGCCCAGGAGTGGCACAGACTAACATATGATATTTTTTCAATGCATGATAACTTTTACCAATTTGAATGAAAATTGTTTGGTATTGTGTGGTAAAAACTGTACGACAATAGTCATATAATCACATATAGTCATATAATGACAATCACACATAATCACAACAGTCAATAATTTCTGCTATAGTGTCCGTATTGCCAGTCGAACACCTTGATTTTGATTGATAAGGTTAAATTCTATCAACTGACAGAATTAGTGGCGGTGGCACTCGGGTTGGCCAATCAAATAAGGCCCTCCCCCTGGATCCGCCCATGGCAGAAGGCCCTCCCCCTGGACATCACTCAAGATGTATATGGGAGAAGCAAACTAGTACCAAACACAGCCTGATTGAGCATGTGAAAATGATCATACATAGTCAGGGTGCCCAGCCTCAGGAGTTCTAGTTGTAGCCCTTGTATAAAGGTCCGTATGAGTTGGTCCCAATTGGTGGCACTGTCAATGACTAAATACATCATCCTGCTCAGATTTAAGCTAATTTCCCATGTTAATTTGCTTACGAGGTGAAATGCTATAATGCCATCCAACATAACTGCAGCAACTGAAGACTGACATGTATTCTAACCCTAATAGACATGAAATCCTAACCCACACCTATGCACATCTTAACACAAGTCCTACTAAGACCGAATAAGCGATCAATAAAAATAATTGCTCAAGAGTGCTCAATTCTGGTGTTCAGTTTGATCGCCAAATCCTGTATTGAACACAGTCTGATTCTCAAACTGATTCTTTCTCAAAAACCAGACAATATAGAACAGATATATCATGTAAAATGCAAAGCCTCTTGCTTTTTATGGCTATATTTCAATATTATTGATGATATTAATATCATCATTACTGATTATATATATGACTATATATGACTTAGTAGTCATGGTTTCATCATTTACTGAGAAAGTTTTATGTCTTATATGTTTTATATAAGAAGATAATTCAATATTAGACTGATTGATAGATTTGTTTTATTTAATTTAAGTCATTCAAATTCTGCATTCATTAAACATATTTAAACTATAGGGTTAGTGTGTGTGTGTGTGTGTGTGTGTGGATGATGGCTGCTTTAAGCAGCTTCTACTTGCTAGGGTCTGATTCGACTCTGGGGCTGGGTAAGGCTGCACACCTGTTGCATATAGAGTAATCAATATGCACAGGTTAAGCCAGCCATCTCCACACACACTCAGGGAGATCTACTGAATATTTAATTGACAATTTAGTCAATGGAACCAGCAGGTTATGTATCATTGTCAACAACCGTTTACAATCAAACATTTTTCCAAAGCCACCACCCTGCATCCTTGTCTGTAGGAGTCCAATATAAGCCACATAGGTGGTATGTGGCAACTGATATTGTTAGACATACCAAATCTATTTTTGGTTAAAGTATGCACACACGCACACAATCAATTTGTCATTTGGTAATATTTTCAAGAAATACTTAAAATATTCTGTATATTATTGTTGAATGTATGTTTTTTTGGGCCAATTGAAACCTTTACACATGTATTCCCTTTGTTTTTCCATGATCAACTGCAGCATGGTTGTGGTCACTTACAATTAATCAAGTGTTCTTTTAGATATTCAAATATATCTCATAATACTCTCAAGATCTGCCACAAGAACTTGGCATTTGAACTCTTGACGTGTGACTGCTCCTTACAGGGCCCTACAAATGGATAAGTAAGGAAAAAGACAGATTACCCGCTCCCTGGTCGACATGTTTACAGAATTGTTGCATCATGATTCTGTTAACTGATGTCCTTGCCTTACAGATGTATGGTATATGATAACTATGATAACTAAGTTAACATTTCTGATGCTAAATGCTACTAACAAATTTTTGATTTGGCTTTTGGTGGTATGGAAACTTTACAATTGGAATTTGGTTGTGAACTTTTTCATGCCTGAAGCTATAAATTATGTATTCTTTATATTTGTTTATATTGTTATGTAATAATGTCTATTCATTTTATTTTACTGTGACTATATTCATCACAATTAATGATGCAATGTTAACATTTAAACAACTATGAGGTTGTTTATGTTGAATGCGGTTTGCATCATTTTTGCAACATGTTGTTGAACAGACCGATACCCATTTGGGAGATGCTAAATTAATTAATTCTCCAAACCACACCTGGTGAACACCTTCTCATAGCCCAAGGCCTGGGTGTCATCACTGTGTTGACGACATCTACCTGCCTCTGCATGCCCAGCCAGACCCTGCCTGCTGCTCGAGACACCTGGGAGAAAGGTAAATTGGCAGTTCTCGGATGATGACATCCTTACCATAGTGAATAAACAGTAACAATTAACCCTGATTGCTTGGTTTTGTTGTTTGTTTCAATTTGCAGTTGATTAAAACACTGCAGGCTACACTATGATCTCAAATGCCATTTCCCAGCATCAAGTCAACTTCACAAACAAGCCGATCCCTAAATCTTATGGGAATGTCTCAATTTAATTACTTGTCTATCCAAATGTTTTCTACCCATGAAACTAATTGTTATAGATTTATGATATCTGTCAGTTATTCATGGACAGATATCGTAGTTTAGATCACATTTTAGTAGCAATCTTTCATTTATTTTGATACATAATTTGATAAAGGCGTCTTCAATTATTTGAACTCACGGTCTTTATAGCAATAGAATGATTGACAATACATTATACTTCACTGTAATGCAATTTATCATTCAGTTCTCCAACTTCTTTTTGATTTTGGTTAAATCCAAAGACATCAATTATCCTTACATTCAGGCTGTTAATGCACTAATTATTTTAAAATGACAATTTTAAATGTGTTAAGATATGGGTTTTTCAAATATATAGTGATTACCAAAGGTCATAACGTGAACCACCTACTTGAACATCACCACCACCAACCAGGCCCAAGTGTCACTGGTCATCTGCTGGATAGACCAAGCATAAGTGAGCAGCAATCATCCTACTTAAGATGGTGACTCAAAAGTAAGGCAAGAAATACGGAAGTGTGTGAAGTAGTTATTTTTATTGTTGTAAATCTATCTATCTGTTATTTACAACTCCGTCTTTTATGACTGGACTGTGTATTGATGAAAAAAAAAAATAAAGTGAAAAAACATGAATGTACTGTTTCATCAGATCACAAAAGAATTAGATGACACTAATAATGGACATTAAATTAAACTCCTACATCAATGAATGTCAACTGCACAGTACTGATTAGCAGATCCTTCTTTATCCCTCATGCGGCAAGGTATTTTACCCTAATCCAAATCCTTCCACTTCATATTTAGTTTTTCTTTTATCCATTGGATTCAAGTTCATAAGGTTCCCTCTATTAGCATAAATCACAATATTTCATAGAAATGTAATAGGGCCATTGCCTAGTTCCATTTGAAAGTAAACTGTTGTCAAACCATTGGGTTCTGGGTGATTGAATACAATTTAGGCACACAAAGAAAATAGTTCTGGTCAATAGCACATGCAAGGTCTTCTATCAGCGGGCCATAGGCTCAATCATCATCATTATGTCACTTCATTATGTGAAAGTAACGTAGTTACGTATAGTGACGTAACAGACAATCCAATGAAAATCTTTGAGATTTCCACTATAAACCAAGAAAAAAGTGAAAAGTGAAAAAAAAGTTAATTTAAATCTAGGAAAGAGGAAATATTTCAAGGGAAATAGCAAACAGATAATTAACTATAATTAAAATAATTAACTAGTACCAACTAAAATAACTGGAAGGCACCTGGAAGTCGTATGGATGATTAGATGGTAAGTTAGTGGGACAAGGCAAAATACGTTATTTTGTAATTGCCTCTTAGGGCCTCCATTCATAATGATCAATATACAAATTGAGATTATGATTAGTTATATACATGATACATAACATTTTTCTATTATTTCTGGCAGGTCTCTTGGTTTTGGTCTTGATCTTGAAATCGTTTTGAGTTTGCAATGGCTGAGTGAATAATGCCTCTGATATATTTTCATTGAACTGATTTCCTATTGTAATGTATCTTCTCCCATCCATATATGATGTGTGTACATGTGTGTACTTGAACCTGAAGGTTTAGTCTTTGCAGTGTCTCTGCTCCCTAAGCTCGCAGAGTGAAATGAAACAGTATCATGGCACCGTTTTTCTTTTTCTTTACCTAAACAAGGTTGCAATCCTCCCCAGTGGGAAACACATTAACTTAGCACATTAAGAGAACATGGACAACTCTGGCCAAAGGCAGTAAAACATGCACCTTTGTCAATTTCATTTTCCCCAGAGTCTGTCATTTAGTTGTTTGTTGTGTAGCCTGCAGGGGATTTGCTCTTAATTAGACACTAATTAATTCACACACTGAATCACTCAGATTTATGAGGCAAGGCAGTTCTAGGACATGTATCCCTGTGACCTTGAAGTCTTGATGACCTGATGTAGCACACCTGCAGCCCATCGGCCTCAAGCTGCACTTCATAAAGATCCATTACAATATGCCTTGAAAACTACTTTCTGATATACTGCTGACAATCTGATGGATTCTAACGGTGAAGTACAATATAATTATTTGGTATAATATTATGCTAATGAATTATTAAAAACAAATACAAAGAAGCTAATTTAGCATTTGAACAAAACATTTGAGCTTTGGTATGATCAGTTATCTTCACATGTTGATTTCAGCAGGAGTTTGTATCTTTGGCACTTTAGTTAAAGGTTTAAGAGATGGATGTGATTTATATTTCTCCTTTCAAATATGTTTTACTTTTAACATGAGTTTCAAACATAAGAACCGTTTGATCCTATAGTCTCAACATCCAAAATCGTGACTGCCATGTGTACATTGCTCTTTAGGAGACATGTAATAACCTGATTCTGATTATTTGTACGCATTAGATTTAGCTGACGAATTTCATTCATCACCTTCAGCATGCTGATCTTCAGTGGTGTCTGGGTGGCCTTCATCCCAGCCTACATCAGCTCTCCGGGGAAGTACTCTGTGGCTGTGGAGATATTTGCCATTCTGGCTTCTAGTTAAAGCCTGTATACTTGTTCCAAAATGTTACATAATCTCGCTCAGACCCGAGAAGAACTCTCGGAAACATCAGATGTTGAAGACTAATGTGCAATAGCAATCTCGATTCTCCTGCTTTTGTGCTGTTTAATCTAATACTATTTATGACATTCTTCTGTCTGCAGAGGAATACCTTTATTTAAAAATACAGCCTCATAACAAAATGTTTAATATTAGTTCCGTTACTGTGCCATTTATGTACCATTAGAGAGGACATACCAATTTGGTTTGTAATGAGTAATAAGCATTAAGTACTTTTGCAGCTCTCAAAAGTAATTAACAGGAGTAAATCATGTGCATTGGTCAGTTATGAATTCATGAAGGACAGATAGGAAGAGCGGAATCAAAAGAGCTTCAACTCTGCAAGGGGAGTGAGTTTAATTCATTTTAATATTAAGTAACCTTTCTGCCAATTTCAATACACTTCTCTCACTTCTTTTTAAATGTGGGTGTTGGATATAAACAATAAAAATAAAGCAATTATTCAGACTCAAAAGGCCTTAGATGGCATGTTTAAATATATATTTACTATATATATTGTCTTTCACTAAGGGTTTAACTTGTCAAATGTCTCTTTTCTCTTTTAACAAATCAGACTTGATGGGCTAAGAAAAGGATGTTCAGGCAAAGTAGTGCTGTGTATGTAGTATTCTATTCGACCGATATTATTCAAGCTTAATTCCAACCATGTGGCAGTCCTCATATTTTAGGGTTGGAAAAGCACTCAGTGCTTAATCAAATCAGACTGATGGTAAAGGTCATACCATGCAGCACACACAAGGATTGAGTGTGGGCCCTCATGCCAGATGCAACGATGCCTGAGGTATGCTGTGTTTATGGGTGGACATGGTGGTACAGACACGGTGGTACAGTTACACTACTGCCTCAGGAGGGAGGGGAACTTTCTGTGTGGAGTTTGTGTGTTCTCCTGGCGCTCACATGGGTTTCTTCCCACACCAAAATACCTACATCTTAATGTAGGGTTAATACTTAAGGGTTAATACCCCTACCCTTGTCGCCGGGCACTGCAGTGCGGCTGCCCACTGCTCCTAGCGCTGCTAGTGATGGTTAAAGGCTCCTAGCGCTGCTAGTGATGGTTAGATGTTCCTAGTGCTGCTAGTTAAACACAACTAAGCATGACATTGTAGTTCTTTACAATGTTAAACTATAAAAATAACATCAAACTGTAGAGCTGCATGAGATCAATAGCTACTCCTTATTTACTATTGACAGCCTTGATGGAGGTTATCTGAATAATAATGGTCATATATTGCTCCCTCAGAGACTAAGATAAAGTAAAGATACAGTACTGGTGTGCTTAGTAGTGAGATGATGAAAATGTATTTAAAAAATAATGCATAACATTGACACACAACACTTTAAACAATTTAACTTCAATTATATATAATTTTTTTTTAAATAACATGCAGGGATAATAATGCATCTTCCTTTGGGAAAAATAGTTCTTCCTCAAGTAATTGGAGGAAATATATGTTCTCCATCCATACTTAAGAAGCATTGATGGAAGACAAACACTGGTATAAGAATGAATGTCATCGTGAATAGGGCTGTAACATTGTTGCACCTGCTCAGAATTCCAGCAGATGGCGCCCAAACCCCATTGGATTCACCCACTGTTCTTTTTTACAAGCACTACCGAGCCTTTTTACGTATTGAAATGGCCTTAGGGCCCCTATTTAAATCACAAAAGAGCCACCATTATATTATGCTTTTCCTTGATTATGCCATAAGGTATGTCAAGGCCTTTTACAAAGGTTATATGAACAAAAGGGATTGCAATGCTGTATAAATGTTTTTTAGACATGTATACCCAGGGAAACAGATCAGGACCAACAATGAAACACCTTTTTTAAAATAACAGGTCAAATCCTCTGCTTGCCTCTGTCTATCATAACCCTGGAGTCCATGCTGAAAATATACTGAAGACACCTGATACTGGGATTAGTTTTTGTTCCCCACCTTCTAAACTAATTACATTTCGGGCTGGCCCTTCAATGGCACAGAATGACACATGCTATTCTGTCCTTGAATATGATCGTTTGTATGATAATTTGAACATAAAAAGCATTGAAGCATTGCATAGTAAAAACTGTAACACATTAATCATGCATCAAGTTCTGCTGTAGTGTTCATACTGGTAGTCTTCAAACATGCACATTTTGATTGATAAGTTCAGAATCAGTCAACTGCCAGATTTAGTAGTGGTGGCACTCCGGGTGGCCAATCATACCAGGCCTTCCCCTCGACACGCCCTTTGCAGAATGCTCTCCCCCTGGACATCGATAACAAGGTATATGGGAGGAGCAAACCAGCACCAAATACAGCCTGATAGCATTTGAAACAGACGCAAGGTTGCATGACGAATACCGTCCAGGAAGCACATAGCACATAAACTACTTCTCATAGCCATTCTAAAAAAGGATATATGAGGTGGTTGATACATTTGCCATTGTCAATGGGGAAATACACCAGCCCGCTCAGATACAAACTAATTTTCCATGTTAATTTGCTTAAGAGTTCAAATGCTATAATGCCTCCAAGATAACTGCTTACCAACTTAGGACTGACATGTATTCTAACCCTAATAGACATGAAATCCTATCCCACCCCTACGCACATCCGAATGCAACCCGTACCCTTAGAAGAACTCTCTGCCACTACAGAAATATAAAGATAGACAAAATTCTGGAGCTTTGCGTAATTGCCATGTCCCATGTAGGATAGTACGACCGGCTCATTTTGTTTTCAAAACCTGATGATAAAGAAGATGAGATCTGTCATGTTAATTGTACTTTCCTGAATTAGATGGGAAAGCCAAAAATAGCAGCACCGCAGCACCAAGGGTGAGGCCTATTCAGGCCTACCCTGTAGGTCAACCATCTTGTTCAGTGTCAGACAAATTCCCAAATGTAAAATGTGTGGTCAATGTGGATTATTCCTTTATATGACTGTATTCCAATATTATTGGAATACATTATTGCAACTAGGAAACCAGGTCCAAAGAAACTGTTACCCAGATACGTATGTGCGAGTTATCACAAAAACACAAGATCATCTGTCAAAGGCCTCCCAGGGAATACAAAGAATAAACTATTTACCAGGTGGTTGAAACACACACACACACACACGCACACACACACACAGACACACACACACACATGCACACACACACCAACACGAGCACACACGCGCACGCACACACACACACACACACACACACATACACAAACACACACTCACACGCACGCCACACACACATAATGAATATCTTTCCACCTCTTCAGATGAAGCTGAATTTTAGTTCATTTAATGTTTGATAGGTGTAGAACAGCTATATTTTTGTCAATAAATAAGTATATAAGTAATAGAGTATTATACTCTTATCTATAAAAACTATTAGTCAGAGCAAACTAGTATCATTAAGAAATACTAACTGAATAGAAGGGAAACCACTGAAAAGGAACCTGGGTTGTAATGTGAAACTATGTTTCCTAATACAATTAAACAAAGATATGTTGTGTATCAT
>JAOPJL010000053.1:8636358-8647360 GCA_027123545.1 Trisopterus esmarkii | reverse complement strand
GAGAGAGAGAGAGAGAGAGAGAGAGAGAGAGAGAGAGAGAGAGAGAGAGAGAGAGAGAGAGAGAGAGAAAGAGAGGTTGTGTTTGCTTCGGTGTCGTCTTGTCATTTCCAGTGAGATGTGGGGATTGAGAATGTATCTACAACATAAGTCGTCTGGACGATAGCGTTTAAAAAGCCAAACCTTTGCCAACCAACCAAGTACACACTTAATTGAAATGTAGGTAACCATGGATTTCGATGTAGTTATTATAAATGGGATTTATGGTTTCCCTAAAATGGTCACTGTTTTAGGTAAAATCAGATCAAATGACTGATGACACATATACAGACAAGATAAATAAATTCACATTTATTTCCATCACTTTTCCAGGACATTACTATGCATACAGCTTAACACAGCACATAATCCAAAACTCTCTGTCCGGATGTCCCGCAGGTGTGCTCAAGTGCAAGCGTGACAAGAAGTACGCCCGCGGCCAGCTGTGTCCCATGTGTGCCAGCCCCCCCGGGCCCCATCCCGGCCGACCCCTCTCTCAGCTCCCCGACGAGGCCTTCACCTGCACCCAGCCCTGGATCCACCCCCACCTCAAGCAGAGCAACGTCAGCCTGGCCACCGGGGACTTCACCCCGGTCCTCCCCAGGGACTTCATCGCCCCCATCGGCTCCATGCGGCTCAACCTCACGGACCACTTCTTCAACGTGGCCGTGCTGTCCTGCACCGTGCAGAGGCCCTCGTCCACGGACAACCTGACCCTCACCGAGGAGGACGACGACGTGGCCCTCCTCCGAGTCGACGTGGCCTCCTCGCTGGTCTGCAACGTGGACTACGAACATGTGCAGCAGCTGTGGCACATCCTGGCCACCTACAGCGACTCTCCCATGAGGCTGGAGAGAGGCCGGATGCTGTCCCGGAGCCCAGAGATGCTGTACCAGTACCGGCAGCTCAGACCGGAGGACGGCCAGGAGGGGATCTACACCGACATTAAGGCCGTGATCACGGCCACCCCCGGCTGGTTGATGCAGGATATGGTGCACTTCCAGCTCGACCGCACCACCACTACCTACTCCACCTTGCACATCAGGTACTGGTCCACGGTGCACCTACGCGTGGAGAGCAGACTGCCCAAGAAGGATCGCTACAGCTGGACCCTGATCAAACGGGACAACAAGACGAGGACCGAGCACACCGTACTGAAAGGTAGGTGGATAAGATGGAATTAGAATATATTTGAAAATATATACTATCGCTTTTGTTCTTATTATTAGCCTATATCATATTTTGTTGTTTAAGGGATATATTGTTGATTCGATTATATGTGATGTGATGTTATGTTATGCTGACGCTTTGCTGTGTGATGTTATAGGTGGTGTAGCAGAGCTGAACTGCCAGACCATGGGCGACCCAAAGCCTTCTGTCGAATGGATATTAGCAGACGGCAATAAGGTCAGAGCTCCTTTCTTCAGCGAGGAAGGAAAGATTGTCATCACAGCTGACGGGAAGCTCACCTTGCGTGGCGCCGACACCTCTGACGCTGGCCTCTACCGTTGCATCGCCACCAACTACCTGGATGCAGACATTCTCAACTTCAGAATCACAGTGCTGCCCACGGACGTGGAGGAAGCCGAGGTCAATGGGGTCCAGCTCTCCAGAGCACTGGGTCAAGATCTGGTCCTGGACTGCAGTTCCACTGGGAGCCCGGAGGCCTCTGTTCAATGGGTTCTACCAGATCACTCCGTGATCCGAGAGTCTTACGGGAACAAGAAACTGCACGAGAACGGGACTTTGAGGATTCGTGGTCTCACCGCGAGGGACCGGGGCTTCTACAGGTGCCTGGCTGCTAACTACATGGGAGCTGATCTGCTGGTCTCATTGGTGACTGTTACAGAGGAAGCTGTGGGTGCAGTAGAAGAGGATAAAGAGCCAATGTTGGGGGTGGATGTTATGGTTGAGTCTGACACTGTGGAAAAGGCGGTGGATCTCAGTGAGCCCCCTCCCTTATCTGAAAGAACTAGTCAGGAGTCTAGGACTATCACCTCGGACAGGCCCTACCCCAGGCGGGGGTCCCTAGGTCGGGGTAGAATGGGTCAACGGCGGAATGGCCCGATGGGCAACAGACGCATCTGGAGCAACAGGATATTTAATACAAACAGCAGGAGAGTCGCCCCGGAGAAATTTGCTGAATTCATGAAAAAGGCTCAAGGTGGATCAAAACTAAGAGACACAGGTCTTTCTGGAAATGGGGAAACAGGCTCTGGTGAAGGTTTTAATGAAGTGGTTTTACCAGATTCGGTTACATATTCGACAGACAGCCCTCAGGTAGATACAACTTTGTTAACTGCAAGACCACAGGACTACAGCACCTACCCTGACACTGTGATAAAAAAACAGAACAGTGACTATAACGGTTTAGCGATCACTCAGACAGATGCCATGAAAACCACAGAGTCATACACACAGGCACATCTTGTGAAGCCTATGGAATCAGCATTTACAGACAGTCCTGAGAGGTTGAATGAACTCCAAAGCGATGCAGCCATCCCACAGGACCCTTCATTGGAAAAATCAAGTGTAACAGCTGGTAATTGGATCATACCAAGGGAATTCTACACTAGTGAGAACAGAACACACAGAAACCAAGATGGTGCTGTGGCTACTGATAACTCAGAGGAAACTGAGTTGACATCCTCAGGGGAGCATCCTGTAGAGCTTGAGACCTCTACCAGCACGGGTCTCTCTTTTGTCACAGAGCCCAACGTTACTCCAATGACGGATGGAGCAGACCCGGCTGACCCCGTTGTTCACATATCCACGGATGCAGAGAGCCAGACCACTTTCACCGCGGTTACCATCACAGAGAGAGGTCAAGATGAGGTTACCTTCCACACCACCCAAAAGATCACATCCCCGGGGCTACCGGCAGGATCCACCATCATCTCCCACCAGCAGATTCACATCATTCCACCAGCAAAGCCTGGCAGAGGAGGAGGAGGAAGAGGAGGTCGCCGAAGACCCTTCCAAGGACGCAGGAGGATCATTAAGCCCAATAGGATCACTGACATACAATCCTATATTAATAAGCTCACACTGCCTACAATAAAGAAGGAACGGAATGCTACAGTGGGCTACACTGTGCAACTTGTAACAGGTTAGTCTTGTTTTGTATATAATTACTATGTTCTGACAGAATCTTTAAATATATGTTGATTGACTCATTGATTTGATTATCTGTGTCTGCCAAATGTACATTTTCTTTCAGACTTAAATCGTGACCCAAATGAGAAGATGACAACGACAGAGAAACCAAATGTTGCCACCTCAACAATATCCATGGGGTCCCATTGGAGCAAATCAGATATTCCTCTCTCTGCACGACATACCACAGCTACAACAAAGTATTACACTACCAAAGCCCCATTTATCCACAGCCAGTCTGGGCCTGGATATTCAAGTGACTACATTACCTCTGCAGATGCCCCTAAGCTTACCTTTACCCCTGATCCATTAATGTCCACAACCGAAGACACAATCTCTTCAACAACCCCCATGCCTACTAAGGCTGTACAAAAACGATTCCAATGGAACAGGCAGTTTGGTCACAAGGGCAAGTATAGGCAGAGGCTGAACAGATTCCAGAAACCATTCCTCAAGACACAGACAACAACCACAGTGAAAACCACTACAATGATCCCAACCACCTCCCCTGCTGCTCCTGCAACCACCATGTATCTGATTCACTCCAGATACACTACAAGCAAAGAACGCACCTCAGATAATGACTATGATGATGTATCCTCTGCTGATTATGAGCCTACAACAGCGTCACCTATCTCACACGATCAAACTACTACAATTCCAACATACAACACTTTCACCAATACTCAGACATCACCACCAATCCAAACGATTGGTTCCCCACCTACAGTCAGTCCACCTTCAAGGGCAAACCCTGATGACGCCTCTGGGTCAGGAGGCTACCCTGAGGACTGGCGTGTGATCAAACAGAAGCCTAATGGAGCAGGAGGACGTATTGGCAGAAGGAGGAAGCCCATAAAGGGAAGAAGACCCTTCAGGAAACCTACAACTACTACAGCACCTCCCACCACAACACAGACAACAACTCATTTAAAACCCACCATTTACACCACCTCAGTCTCCACACCTCTTGACACTCCATCCAGGGAGCATGAGGGTTCTACAGGGATGGCATCTTCAGAAGAGCAAACAATCGCATATGGAGAAGATGAGTGGCATGACTCCACCTATACTACTCCTCGAACCCAGACTGTGACCAAAGGCCCTTGGGCAACCATACCCAAAACTTCATCCACTGTCATCACGATTAGGCCATCCACTACAAAGAACCCAGCCACCACATTTAGGACCACAGTCAACAGCAATATCAAACTAGCTGAGAGGAACTGGGATCAGCCAACAGCGATGCCAATCAGGCCGACAATGAGAAGCAATTCAGGGATAGCCGTCACCTTTGACACATTAGCCATTACCACAGCAGAGCAAGAATACCCCACAACAGCAACCACAGTGGGGGTGGATCTCTCCACTGCCAAGAATATGCAAAGCAAGCCCAAGATACTCGGTGGTAATGCAGCTAGTTTCACGGTGCTGTCCAACTCTGATGCTTTCCTGCCCTGTGAGGCAGTGGGAGACCCTGAGCCAGCCATCAGGTGGATGCGCTTCTCAACAAGTACAGGTACGCCAACTCTGAACAACCACCATGTCTTTAGTTGAATTGAAAAGATCAGCACTGTGGTTCACACAACAGTTTCCTATAAACAGGTTCCTACTAACACAGACATGACTGCATTTCTGTTTACAAAGGTTATGTTTATATAGTGTTGTAGTGCGCTACACAAGTCATTTGGCAATCAGGAATCACAACTAATCTCAATCTCTTTTTTTTAGGACACACAATTACCATCAAGGGGAAGATGGGCAAGTTTGAAGTCTTGAGCAATGGCACCCTGGCCATCCAAAATGCCAACATTAAGGACCGTGGCCAATACCTGTGTCTTGCTGAGAATGATCTGGGCTCAGCCAAATTATTGGTAACCCTCTCGGTGGTAGCATACCCCTCACGCATCCTGGAGCCCAAGATCCGGGAGATTAAGGTTCATGCTGGAAGCACTGTGGAGATGAAATGCAAGGCAGAGGGCCGTCCCATACCTCTGATATCCTGGATTCTCGCCAACCGGACGCAAGTGAGGGGCTACATCTCCGGCAAGGGGCGGGCTTCCGTGACACCCGAGGGCACCCTGATTATCGAGCAGGTGTCTGTTTATGATAGAGGTCACTACAAATGCATCGCTAGCAACCCAGCGGGAGCCGCGACTGCAACGGTGCGACTTCAGGTGGTGTCGGCTCCCCCTGGCATTCTGCAGGAGAAGCGTGAGAATGTAAAAGCTGTTATGGGCCACAGTCTGTGGCTGCAATGCACGGGCCAAGGCAACCCCCTGCCGACCCTCCACTGGGTTCTCCCAGACGGCTCGGCCGTTCAGACAAACAGGCCCGCTTCGGATCCCAGAGTGGCAATGTATGACAATGGTACCCTTCACTATAAGGATTTGACTTTAACAGACAACGGGAAGTACGAATGCATCGCGACAAGTTCCACAGGATCGGAGCGGAGGGTGGTGACAGTGACGGTGGAGAAGCGAGATTCTGCGCCTCGGATAGTGGAGACGTCCCAACTCATGACGGAGATGTCCTTTGGGGATCAGCTGAGGCTGAACTGTTTGGCAACAGGGGAACCCAAACCCAGGATTATGTGGAGACTACCTTCTAAAGCAGTGGTGGATCAGTGGCATAGGTAATACACCCCTCCACCCCCTTGTTTATTAAATTCCATTCAATTTACTAGCTTAGCTGGGGCAGTTTTTCGTTTTACATTATTACATTGTTTACGTTATTTAGCAGACTCTTATATTAAAAGCAATATATATTATATATATTGCAGGTGAGGCGGAGGACAGTCAAAGCACACAATCATTATATTTATTTAATAGTTTTTTAGTTTTTCTTCGCAGGCTATTATTATTAATGACAGTCAAGTGCATAGTAGGAGTAAGTGCATCGCAACAAAGCAAATAATATACATTTGTTATAGTTACAAAATGTAGTTTGATTGGCTCTAGGAGCAGATTGATATCCATGCACTGGAAACTAAAATCGTAAGTAAGAAAAGCAAAAATACCTCATCAGTGGAGTCTTTGAGCCTCAGCCAAGTCCTGAGTACAGATCAAGAACATGTTGCTGAAACGTGTAGATCCTCCTGGGATCCTTGTATTTATATAGTTGAAAATGGCTCTATTTTAAATATCGCACTCAGGTTTCCATCCATCCTCATTCCTCCAGTTGAGCTTCCTGTGTTAACCCTGCACCAGATCCCCTTCAGACAGAGAATAATAGTTTTAGTGTTTTAATGTGCTGAATAGTCAGTCCTTCCAGGCTTAGCATGATGGAACGAGATACTGAGCCCTCTGACCGAATGAATGCAGGCCACTAATGTACTCCAGCACAATCCAAATGGAAACGCTGGTAACAATTATGGCAATAGGTATATGAGCTCATGACCTCTGATGTTTTCATGGTGAGTGTGGTAGACCTAAAGTAAGCAAAATTTTTATCAGGCTCTCCAATTGAGCTCAGATTTTTCATAAAATGTAATGCCAATAAAGTCTCAAAGCTTTCTGCTTCATTATAATGCGCATATAGTTATTGTTTATTATGTTCAATACAATATATATATATATGTTTTGAGTTTATTAAAGGCCTGTGAAGTATTCTATTTTCTTTTCTACACAAATAAGATGAATTACTCATATATAATAATATATTCTGTATTATCATTATTATTATTTTAGATAAATAATGTTATTTTTTACGATTTTATGTAAATATCCTATTCATACATCATGAAGCCATTCTAATTCCTTGTCATCGTTCTGTTCTGTTGGCTTCAGGATGGGCAGCAGAATCTATGTGGAGGAAAACGGAACTCTGATCGTCAACATGGTGAACGACAAAGATGCAGGAGACTACCTCTGTGTGGCGCGCAGCAAGATGGGCGATGAGTTCCAGCTCATGAAGGTCTCTGTGTCCATGAAGCCCGCTAAGATCGAACCCAAGCACTACGGCAAGAAGCAGGTTCCCTTCGGTCGAGACCTCAAGGTCGACTGCAAGGCCTCCGGGTCCCCCCAGCCGGACATCTCGTGGGGTCTACCAGACGGTACGCTGGTCAACAGCGCCATGCAGTCCGACAGCAGCAGTAGCTACAGTGGCGGCCGGCGAAGACGCCGCTTTGTTCTGTTTGATAACGGGACACTCTACTTGAATCAGGTAACCCTAATCCGTGTGCACTCTCTCATCTGTAATCATACCGAGGTCTCTTCTGAAACTGTTCCGCTTATCATGTTATTTTTTTCAGGTTGGTATTTCCGAGGAAGGCGACTACACCTGCTATGCTGAGAACCAAGTCGGCAAGGATGAGATGCATGTGCACATCACCGTGGTGACAGCTGCTCCGAGGATACGCCCCCCGAGACTGACCTATGGCAAGGTGAAGCCTGGAGGAAACGTCCGTTTTGACTGTGAGGCAGTGGGAGAGCCCAAACCCAAGGTTCTTTGGATGTTACCCAACAACGATGTGATCGCAGCCTCTCACGAGCGGTACCTGATGCATGTGAACGGCTCCCTGGATATAAGAGACGTAAAGATGATGGACGTCGGCCAGTATGTCTGTATGGCTCGCAACCCCGCCGGGGAAAACAGGAAAGTGTACAGATTGGAGCTGGACGGCAACCCGCCGGTGATAAACGGCTATCGCCAGAATAGGACAGTGATCAAGGACGCAGCGGTAAAGTATTCCAGGAAGTTTATAGACTGTAAGGCAGAGGGAATGCCATTGCCGTCAATCACCTGGATAATGCCGGATAACATTTTCCTGAAGGCTCCATATTTTGGCAGCAGGATCAATGTCCATCATAACGGGACGCTGGAGTTCCGCAACGTGAGGCCAACTGACACCGCAGAGTACATCTGCATGGCGAGGAATGCCGGGGGTGAAGCGGTCATGGTCGTGCAGCTGGAAGTGACCAGCATGTTGAGAAGACCAATCTTTAGAAACCCCTTCAATGAGCGCGTCATCACCCGGTTGGGGAAGACCGCGGTGTTGAACTGCTCTGCCGACGGACATCCCACGCCGGAGATGATATGGATAATGCCGAACGGGACGCGTTTCACCGCTGGACCTGAACGTGGACACAGGCATCACCTTGGAAGCGATGGGACTTTTATAATCTACAACCCTGTTAAAGAGGATAGCGGGAAATACCGCTGTGCTGCAAAGAACTCTGTGGGCTACATAGAGAAGCTCATTCTCTTGGAGGTAGGCCAGAAGCCTTACATTCTCTCGAGGCCAAGGGGCATCATACGCGCTGTTTCTGGGGAGCCTCTCTTCGTCCACTGCCTGACCGACGGCAGCCCCAGACCCAGCGTCTCCTGGACCGTACCAGGAGGCCACACCCTGACCGGTACTCAAGCCCTCGGACGCTACAGGCTGCTGCAGAATGGGACCTTGGTGGTGCGCGACACGACCATTTACGACCGAGGAACCTATGTGTGCAGAGCACAAAACGAAGCCGGGGAAGCAGTTCTTACGGTCCCCGTCATCATCATCGCTTACACTCCCCGCATCACGACCTGGCCTCCCCCTAATGTGAGGGCGATGGTGGGAGCACCGGTCCAGCTCAGCTGCGGCGCCATCGGGATTCCCAAACCGGAGATCAACTGGGAGCTGCCGGACGGGTCGGTCCTGTCCGCAGCGGGGCCGGGGCGCCCCAGGGGCAGCGAGTTGCTCCACCCTCAGGGAACACTGATCATCCAGAGACCCATGGTCTCAGACTCTGGAGCATACAAGTGCATTGCCAAGAATCAACTGGGCACAGACTCAAAGCTCACCTATGTACGTGTGCTGTGAGAGAGAGAGACATGTGGACAGTGATGCATCAGGTTGATGGCACCATGACATCAGACACCCAAACGTCAATGACATAGGACGATCACAATTCGTGCAAAGACTTTTAACGGTACACGGAAAAAAAGATGAGTGCCAGTAATATCATGGAAGATTGTACGTTTCAATTGTTGAATACAGTATATGAAGTCCTGACAAAATGTTGTCTTAGTGAAACATCAAATATCTAGGTTCAGATCAAAACAGGGGATATATAATACATAGGCATGAGTGTGTCTGTTTTCAGAGTCAATCTGGCAGAGTAGTGGTGAGAGGGGCCCATAAGGAGGGGGAGCTGTCAGTTACCTTATTGCAAATGGGGGTAATACCGAAGCTATGGGCAGCAGCATGGAGGGCTACAGGAAGCTTTAAGGAGAGAGATTCTCTGTGGGGTTGGACCGCCCGCTGACATTAGCAAAATATTTTTGACAGCTGTTTTTCTAAGAACACTATCCAAAATGTTATCTTTCTCAATGTAAAGAAAACTTTTAAAAATGTTTTAAAACCTGTTTGTACACTGGAGAACTTACATCCCAACATTACATGAGATATCTTTAACTAATCCTCTTCTATATACGTATGTAGGTCTGTACAGTAAGGGAAACATGACCAAAATGAAACACAGAACTATTGTGTTGGACACAATAGAGTAAGAGGATACTGTTATTAAGTAAGAATGCAGTAAATGTACATGATGTATCAATACATTTGAATAAAAACTAAAATAAGAGGAGAAAACAATTCTGTTGTATTTCCCAACTTATTGCATTTAATTACCCATTCAAAAGGTTAATACATGTGTTTAACGTATAGACTAGGTCTGGAGGGCGTTTCAATGAAAGACGTCTGGGATACGTCAATAAAGAGCTGTATATACGGTGGATATAGGTGATGATCAACCCAGTGGGTCCTTGAGAGAATGAGAGAGCTGCTGTTTCTCTCTGAAGGTAAACTTCAACTCCAGCTGTGAAAACAGCTCCCGTCAAACCCTCCCTTCCATGTGGCAAAGCCAGCAGAGAGCTTTTGATACGGTCTGCCATAGTTTGTTTATTTTACGGCCGGGGGATATGGATGTGATATCGGAAGAAGAAGGAGAAGTTGGTGAAGTGTTTGACATGAAACAACACAATGTGTGTCGCTTCAGACTGCTGTTCTGCTGCCTTTAAGTCTCTGGTTTGGCATTGACACAAGGTAAATATACCAAAAAAAAGAACAATATCTGGAGAAGGATGGAAAAAGTCAATAAAGAAAAAACTGGTTTTCTTTGCTCTAAAAAAATAAGTTATATATTTGCATGCTAATCCTAGCTTAAAAATTGGCTTCAGTTGCCACATTAACTGTGATTGGTGCTTGTTTTAAACAAAAATGTGCAGTAGCTTTTAGAACAACTGGGAGCCATTTCATTGCAAATTGCTGCAATTCACTGAGATCACTGATAATGATACACACTTAGGAAAACTTCTTGGTTCCTGTTGACTTTAATACTTTACCTCATTGCTAATGCTGTCATTTCAGCTGAAACAGGACCAGGGTACTAAACCAAACGAGTAACAAGTAGCTGTGAGATGGAATGGTGCTTATAATAGTACATAAGTTGAACTATATATTGTAAAGTACATAAGCACACTTCAGAATGGTAAGGTTCCATATTCAAGTCAAAGTCTTCTGTGGCTAGAGACTTGGGACCTTTTTTTAAACCAGTTAAATGTTCCAGAAAAGTATAAGAAAAAGAAGGGAATTCTGTTCCATAAACATAGGAATGCAGTGTAATTCCCTGATATTTTATGAAAACCACTTGTTGGATGTGTGACCAATTCTCAGTCAAACATATGGTGACCACAACGCTTATGTAATGATCGGGGAGATGTCGTACAGTTCCTAACAGGGATATCTGTCGGTTACACTTTATTTCGATAGTCCACTTTCACACTCAACAAGCTATCAGTAGATATGCAGTTGCATGTCAACATG
>JAOPJL010000053.1:8298591-8308945 GCA_027123545.1 Trisopterus esmarkii | reverse complement strand
GCCTCCTCCCTCCCCTCCCCTGCTCCCCACCATCCCACGCTAGTCCAGCCCCCCACCGTCACAGGCCCCAGTACGGTGCCAGGGTCCTGCGGTCCCTCTCGTAGACGTCGGGTATGACCCCGTAGGGCGTCTGCACCATCTTCACCGAGTTCCTGCCGAACAGCTTCCTCTCGTACTCGATGAGCTGCCGCCAGAAGCCCCCGTTGGGCCGGATGACGGGCCGGCGGGCCTTCACCCAGGCGTGCGCCTCGGCCAGGGACACGCGGTGGTACTTCATGAGGTAGGCCAGGCACAGCGAGGCGGAGCGGCTCACCCCGGCGGCGCAGTGCACCAGCACGGCCCCACGCTTGCGGCCCACGCTGTGGATCTTGTCGGCGATGCTGTCGAAGTACAGCGAGAGCGGCGAGTGGGGCATGTCGGCCAGAGGCACCTTGACGTACTCCACGTGGGGCCAGTTGAAGTTGGGCAGCTCGATGGTGGCGTTGACCACGCACGTGATGCCCTTGGACAGCAGCAGGCTGCGGTTGGACGCCACGTTGCCCCGGCTGAGGAACAGGTTGGGGGTGATCTGCGCGATGCCCCCCAGCAGGCTGGTGGTCTCGGCCAGCAGCCTGGGCACGGCCGGCGGCACCATGGCGCGGTGGTGGTGGTGGTGGTGGTGGTTGTGGTGGAAGAAACCTTGGCTGCGGGAACCCATGGTGGAACCGGAGGTGCTGGGTCGATTGGAAAGTCAAGGGGAGTGTGTGCGTGTGCGTGTGCGTGTGCGTGTGCGTGTGCGTGTGTGCGTGTGTGTGTGTGTGTGTGTGTGTGAGGTCGAGAGATGTCACTCGCTGTGGGTCATAGCCGTGCAGCGGGAGCTGGGAGTGACGGATGTTCCTGGAACACAAGAGGAACACGTGTTCAGTTATGAATGTAATGTAGGTCATACTTTAATGACCTACATACCCACACTTTTAGTCAACACTTGCATTCAATTAGCTGTTCATGTTTGTGTTTCAATCCTCGGCGAACCGCATTGAGCTTTGGGCAGTTTTTGTTAAATGTCATGCTGGGTCAATTTAAAACCAATGAGATGAAGTAGTATTAAGTTTAACTGTAAACCCGAGCACAGACCGAGATGAATGCCCATCCGAGCTCAACATACCACTGAGACTGCAGCTGCAACTGGGAATAACAGCCTTGAACAACATGTTCTGGAAACAAAAAAATGAATCCTACAAATCACCAACACAACACTTTGACCTACATCGTTTCACAACATCACGTAAGAGCATCCCTTTTGCCGTATATTTAGAGTGCCTGCTGTTGGGTGAGAGATGGAGAGAGCGACAGAGGTTGAGGTAGAGATTGCTATTCTTTACATGCCCGCTGGACCTCTCTCATATTGACGTGGGCTTCTTTCATCTATACAGGCTCCGAGTCCTGGAGCCAAGCAGACATTTCTCATCTCACACCCACCCAGGCATGACTCTTGCATACAGATCTCGTCTCCCTTTGGGGCAATACTGTAAATATCCTATTCATATTCATATGGGTTGCTGTGTGTCACTCTAGCACTGTAGATAGTCTACTGTTATTAATACTATTTGTTATTGCGCTGTTATTGTATCTACCAGCGTTCTACCAGCATTATTAAATTTAACATAAGGAAGTGTGATTGATAAAAATTTCCAAAAAAAAGTGTTTAAGAAACTTAATACAATTTCTATGGCCTGCACAATATGTCTGGATATGTGATGTGTGTGTACACAGAGCCTCCCTGCCTTAATGTATCAGCAGGACACAGCCCCAAGCGAGGCTTTACACCTGTTGAGTCTGCATCATCTTCTTCACTACAGTACCCTGGTCTGTACGGCCATCTTGTTCACTACAGTACCCTGATCTGTACGGCCATCTTGTTCACTACAGTACCCTGGTCTTCTTGTTCACTACAGTACCCTGGTCTGTACTGCTATCATATTAAACCAGCCCAGAGTCTGAGTGACAGGCATCGCACTATTGACCACGTTTAATATGAAATGAGCTCGCTGACCCTGAAGAAGATACCTGCTGACATGTGCTGCCAAGCGTGACAACAGAATGTAACCACCACCAAAGCTGAAGCTGGAACGAAATGAATGCAGGTATAAAGTTGAAAAAAAGTATGTTAGTATATTTTTGTATATATATATATAGTATATATTTATGAATCGGCTTTCCAACATTACAGACATTACTTTATTTGAGCAGATCAAGTGATAAACGCTGGAACTGGAAAATGCAACAGATAAAAAAATCGTTCAGAACATTTATTTTATCTCCCTGTCTAAGCCTATTCCAATATTCCACTAAGCTGCCCAGATATAGCCGCCCCTATTGGAAGTATGAGCCTCGCAGTGAGTAACAAAATTATCCCCCTTTTATAGAGGTTATTTCCCAGAGGATTTAAGGTCCCTTCCATTGATCAAATAGCAATCCCCTTTTTTGCCGCAACTCGCCAATTCCCCCTCCCAACCCTTTAATCTGTGTGGCACACACCGCCCAACTCCCCGCTCTCTCTCCCACAGAGATGGGCGAGCTGGCATAATGAGGCGTTCCTCAGAGCTTTCCCTGCCGTATTGGCCCTTCACTCATACCCCGCCGGCAATTACCCTCCACCTTTCTCTGCGAAACGGTTGCCATGGGTCACAGCGAGGTGCGGCTCACTACACCTTTGCCATTGGCGATAACAACGATCCCGGTGTCACTGCTGGCGGAGGGGAGCGGCTCTGTGTGGCTGTCATGTTGGAGGGAGGGACGGCGGCTCCTCAGACTCCCTGCTCCTTCTGAAGGACGCTGGCTCCTCAGACGCCCTGCTCCTTCTGAAGGACGCTGGCTCCTCAGACTCCCTGCTCCTTCTGACGGACGCTGGCTCCTCAGACTCCCTGCTCCTTCTGAAGGACACTGGCTCCTCAGACTCCCTGCTCCTTCTGACGGACGCTGGCTCCTCAGACGCCCTGCTCCTTCTGATGGACGCTGGCTCCTCAGACGCTCCGCTCCTTCTGAAGGCTGCTCAACTTCAGCGCTCAAAGTGTAGCCTTTTTTTTTTAATCACGTCACAAAAAACACAATTCTATGGATGATTTCTCATATGTTCTCCCTTTTGTGGTTTCACATTTGAACTATTCTATTAAGAGCATGCTATTTTACTGAGGGAGAGCGTGTATTGGCTGTTTTTACATATACAGCTCGTGTTTTGTGTTTGTTTCGTGTTTGACTGTGTGAAATGAGCTCTGACATAAACAGACGTGTGATTAATCCCAAAGTAATTGCTGTTAATTATAGCACTAGGCACCCCAATTGTATTGTCAAAATAAAACAATGCTTTTGAAAGGCACACAAATTGCCGTCGGATGGCTGTACCTTTTCTCAAAGTACAATCCTTATATATAATGTGTATATATATATATATATATATACTGTATATATACATAATATATATCTATATCTAATTTAGATATCTAATTTAGAAAAGAGTACATTATTCAGAGATTATCACAAGCTATACCAACTGACATGCCCCATTTTTGAGGCATAAAATACCATATTTTCTTTAATTTAACTACCACTTATTTGGTAGAACAGAAGACGTGATAACGTAAACGACCCTGGGATCCAGCAATCTTTCCAAATGTGAAAATGATGGGAGTAATTTTGCATAAGCCATGAGGTGAATCTTTTCCAAGGAGAAAAAGGGAATGAATGTGTTTGTAGGTTTTAGCAACCACAATGCCTTCATAGCCAAAAGGCAAAGCCTCCCCATGGGCAGGAGCTGCCGGTGCCTCTGCCAGCACTATTCAATGAACGAGACGGGCATGATAAGGAAACACAATAATAATCAATGGCGCTTTTGATTGCCCTCCAAGGTGTGGCTGTACCCTCGGCACCGTAGAGCCGTAGAGCTGCCGTCATTACAGAGCAATCGACCGCCCCACCTCCACATTGATCGAGCGTCACTCATTGTCAATCAACACAGGGATTCTGATGATCTGCCCGGAACATCGACCGGCCTAGGCTGTGACTACGGCACTTTTCTCCACTCGGGTAGGCTGCTGAGGCATGGTTCACCCAGGGGCTTATCGGCAAACCTTTCCCTGCCCTACGGAGGACAAACCCCCAACACTCACCGTGGATTTCCTTCCGTCAACAAGGTGGGTGGTCGCAAATCTCGAATGCATATCTCTATGCATATACCACCAACCAGCCCCTCCTTTCAATCTTTCCATGAACAGATTCCACTTATACACTGACTACCGGACTCAGGTTCCATTTCTGGCCGGCACTAATAGGAAATGTTATCCACCTGGGGTGACCTGACACCCAATCTGACCCCCCCACACCAACACCTCCTCCACTACAGCGGACGTAGGCTGGGATACCCGATCGGCCCGACTGAGGATCAGGCCGATGAAGCTCATTCCTTATTGACATCCATACCCAGTGTGGATGGACCTGTGTATGAAAACACCAGAATTCTCCAGACACTCAACACTGCGGAAGGGGATGCCAGCAGGACAGATATAGAAATACAGTAGGCTGGACTCCACTTCAATGTTATCTGCTGAATCTGTTCAGTGAAATGTTTCCTGGCTTGGTGGTTAAACCCGTTCTAACCAGTTTGGGTGATCCACCTTGTGGTGACCTGGGTTAGATTCCTACCTGTGGTCTTGCCCAGAATATCGTTTCATCTCTTCTTCAACCCATTGAACTGTGCATAAAGTCACTAAAGGCCCGTTCAGTTACATATTCATTCAGTGTTGGTTGCAGTCCAGGTGCTAACAGTGAATACTAAGAGGGAACAGGGTTCATATCTCCAATGTCTACATCCTTGGTGCATAATGCTCTACCAAGGAAAGGAGTGAATAAGCCCAGGATATCTCGCTTTGGACAAAAGCGTCTGCTCAACACGACAAAAGGGTAGGTTGTACTTGTACGACTTATCCCATGTGTACCCAGAAAGGCCTGATGGTATGTTACCCTGCCCACCGAATGAGTCGTTAGTTGAGGAAGTATTGGAGTTCAGGTGGGGTTAGGGTTAATGTTTTTACAGAACCCAACGTGACTTATTCAACATTAGCGCTCCAATCTCCCTGCCCTTCATTACAGTTGAGTGGCATTTCCCTGCAGTGTGCTGCTGGTTTAAACTGCCATGTCCCAACTCAGTGAGGGAACCCTTAAACACTTCAGAACTTTAACTTTATTTACCTGTTTTCTAGAGAATGGCAGGTTTCCAATTTCTCAATGTACCCTGGCCATACTATGCCGAACCAGGGGTCTATATACCAGTGAATATTGCTTGCTGGAATTGTCATAATAAAACATCATCATCATAATTAAACAACACATGTTTAAAATCGGTCTGAATGTGGTGTCAAATGGGACAGAGGGAGACTTTGTAATACCTATGCCTTTTACCCCTATTGTAATAGGCCTTTGCGATACAGAATGTGCAGGGTATGGCCGTTTGCCATGTAAATGTCTCTGATAGTAATAGCCTACCTCATCGGTCCTTAATGACCACCCAGGCATGACCTTCTCTTACACCTTCAACAAGACAACACCAAACTTCCAACACATTCCCTCTGCGCACGTTTCTGTCGTGCATGTGCGCGTGCACGTTTGCTCCAAGTTCTCCACCGTAATCCACCTCGGGTAAAACTATGTAGAAAAAAAACCCTATTTTTTAATTTAAGTTATGTTCGGATGTGAAATCGTCTCGATGCTCCAACAGAATTATTTAAACAAAGCTAAATAAGCAGCATGTCGGTCTTAAACGCTACAAGTGGCAGGTGCGTCCATTTTCTCCCCCTTGCCCACTGCTCTCTATCTAGAAATGCATATTTTAATGAATACGGTTCTTTGTAGCCTCTGCATCGCGATGATCATGTTTAAGTCTAAACCAGAGATAACAGTGAGGATATTTCATCGGATCGTAGAGAAAGTAACTCCACTTACCAAAGCTCTCCGGTGCGGATGAGATCGTGATTCAGTCAGCAGCGTGTTCAACTCACGCACCATCCGAGGGGGCGCGGGTCTGCCTCTCACGATCTGGGCACAACAACACTGTACAGGCTCACAGCTGGGACAACTAACACTGGGAGGGGTGTCATTAAGATAAAAGACGAAACATTCCGAAGCAATCGGAAGATAAATCAAAATCCTCTGTGGTTGTGATCGGTCCGTTCTTCGGGACCGAGTAGGGTTGCGCTACAGGACGGAGGTGGACCAGTGGGTTTGAGGTGCACTGGACCAGTGGGTTGGTGGTGGTGGCGGCCGGCGCCTCCTTCCCACTATCACACGCAGTGAGGTGGGCTACACACGAGCCAGGGCGGATGATGCGCCTGTTACTTCCCTGCGATATTTGAAGTGAGGCTGAAACGCTCTGATTGAGGCATCTTGTCTTGAGTGTTCTGCCAGTCAGCAGTCTATTTTCACCGCGGCACATTTCAGCTTTGTACCCTCATGGTGTGTATTTAGACTTTGTGGTTAGTTTTAAACTCCTTGAAATTGCAATAATAAGATAGGCTGTTGTTGTCACTTAACAATAAGGGTGATTAAAATATTGCCATCAGCTAACCGTTATGGTCCAGTAATAATTCACTAATGGTGTTGTAATATGTTGACTAAAGTTTTAATTTAAACATTATTTAACAGGGTTAAACATAACCCTAACTAACTTACTTTAACCCTAACCCAATGCTTATACTTTAATGTTTATCACTGCATTAACTAATGTTAGTTATTGTACCTTTATGGTAAAGTGTTGCTGGTAGGCTTAGTATGTATTCACAGGTGATAACGTTTGTACTGGTAGTGCTGATATATTCATATATTATATTCCATATTACAACCCAGTGATCCCATTTTGCATTTAATTTCGTAAAATAGTACAAAAGACCCCTACATAATGAATAGAGTAGTCCTAGAGTGGATTCATCAACATTATTTCAGAGGCCTTCAGGGTCAAGAGCAGTCTTCTACTTCTTAAATTGCCATGGAAACGATAAATGCTGCTACGGTGTACAAGATGTCAGAGCCACGGTCACGTTTTCGCTTCACTTACCCCTTCAGTGCATAACAGTTCCTGGCAGGAGCTGAAAAAAAACACTACATCTCAGCTCATCTGTTTGAACTGCTGATGGAATCACAGTCAATAACATACACATCAAATGGACTCACTCGCCAACTTCTCCCAACTGAGTGATTTGCTACTCATACAGAACAGTTGTTTATTTACTGACGCCGTTTAAAGTGGGCTCAACTCCCAAAGCCAAAGTCTGGTGGATGTCCGGGATCCGTTCCCAGTTTCTTTCAACTAGCCTGTGTGAGCCCTTTTCATTTAATGGTGAGGACCTTAACTTCAGCACCCTGGCTTGTTCACTCAAAGATCTGCTGATGAATATTAATGTGGAGGAGCCGTCAAGGACTCACGCCTATCTTTTGGTTATTGAGAGCATTTAATGCCTTGCTCAAGGGTATACCAAGGCAGACCCATTCCCCTGCAGTGCATGTCAAGAAGTACGTCAAATAAGTCAAATAAGGATTGCATTGCTGGAAGACATTGCTAACACAAACACATGCTTGAAAAGGAGCTACTTTGTCCTGAAAAGTCTTATATTCATTTCAGAGTCTGCAAGTCGTAATTTACATAATTATCTTTTTAAATCACAGTTGTACAGAGCCCTTCCATGACACAGAGACTCATCCACGAGATGCATTTAAATATCCGAGCCCTTTCAGAGTCCATGCCCACAGTGATATCATCCTCCTACCCATAAACCTGTTGGCCCTCAGAATAAGATCCGCTCCTAATTTGATTCTGCAGTCAGTGAACCGGAATGAGGTCCTGTTGTAGCCAAGTGTGAGATGATGCATCGCTGCACTACTGTCTTCCCATACGCTGCTGACGGAAGGGACAGGGGCGTAAGCCCAGTGGTTATTCATTGTAGACGTTGCTATGCTTTATATTGGGCGTTTCATGAGTAGTAACTAGGCACCAGGGGACCGATAATCATTCATGCTATGTGTTGCTAATGCTAATTACAAATCAACTGATGGATGCGTGAAGATGGGCACGTGATCTGTGTGGCATACAGTGGTTTGCGGGAAGAGGGAACAATATGACCGGAGAGGTGGCAAGGAGGACCACACGAGACTGGGAATGGAGAGGGTTATCCCAGCAAGACATGCTGGGTTTTTTCGTGTAAGAGAGATAAAGATACTGTGTTTTCTTCTGAGAGTGATTGTGTACGTGTGTGTTAGGGGAAGAGACAGTGCGAGAGAGCGAGTGTGTGTATTCCAGTATACAAGGGAGGGGGCGTAGAGATGCCTTGTGTTCTGGTATATGAGAGAGTGAGGTAGAGAGAGATAGAGGTGGGTGGAGACGTATAGGGTTGAGCGAGAGGGATATCGTTGGAGGAGGGGGGTAGAGATAGAGAAGGGTTAAGAGAGAGAGAGTGAGAAGGGGTAGAGCAAGAGGGTTGAGGGAGAGAGAAAGAAAGATTGGGGGGGGTAGAGAGAGGGGATGGGAGAAAGAGGGTTGTGGGAGAGAGAGAGAGAGAGAGAGCGCTTGAGGCTGCAGACAGGGACTGGTGTGAGAGAGGAGAAATGTCAGATGAGTCAGAAGCAGCGTTCTGTTCCTGCTGTTTAATACGGTCCCAGAGCCGGCCCTGCCGCACATCCACAATGACACCATCACCCCAACAACATGCACCTGCGGCCACTCATCCCACCCGGCGCTACAAATAGTCGGCCTGTGACACTGATTCACCCTGACCACTACGCACACCGGGGCACAGATGGCTCCCACAGTACAGGCCCTGCTGCGCTTCGCTGGAGTTATCTGAACCAATGATTTCCCCCTCCAAAATAATAGTTACGTATGTAGGAATCTGATGGGCTGCGCCGGTAAATATTGTCAAAGGTTTGGCCTGTTTGCCAAGACCCCAGGTTAATTGTTGACATTGTCTTTGTTGTGATGTACCCCAGCCAGGATTCATGTTTAATTCACCCCCTCTCGTAGTGTAAACCTGTTCAGAAATTTGGCAGTTGGCAAGCGTTTTACATCTATTATATTCCAAACAAGTGTGCAGCAGCTCCCATAGCTGTAGCTTTGTGTTGTCTAGCACAAGTTAGGGCATACAAACTGCCCTGGCTAGGTAGATAGTTCGATTTGCTGATTTACATCTCAACAAACAATATCCTCAATTAACCTTGGGTCTTAGTAAACTGTCCTAAGACTTTAATGCCCATGTTTAAAAAATGACGATGAATTGTATTTTACTTTTGTAAACTTTTTATTGCTAACACGCACACACACTCAAAATAGCTTTCCTTTGTCGAGAATAATTAAGGCCCAATCTTTTGTTCCATCCCAGTGTGGGGGTCTGAACAGAAATAAAGACAGGTGGTGGTAGACTATAGTAAAGACAAATTGTGTTTGCAAAGGCTGACATTTACAAGGCCTTCCAGCTGTGTTGTGGCTCTCCATAGTGAAAACCTCCACCCTGGCACTTTCCTATCCAACCATAGTGAATACCTCCACCCTAGCATTCTCCTCTCCATGGTGTGAACCTCCATCCTACCATTCTTCTCTTAATAGTGAAAACCTCCACCCTAGCATTCTCCTCTAGTGAAAACCTCCACCCTATCATTCTCCTCTCCAGAGTATAAACCACCACCCTAGCACTACCCTCTCTATAGTGTAAACCACCACCCTAGCACTCTCCTCTCCAGAGTATAAACCACCACCCTAGCACTCTCCATTCCATGCCAAAGATAAGAAACAACCGATAAAAAGAACCACTGCCGCCCGACAGGAGTCTAAAGACCTCTTTGCGTAGTCTGACCTTCTCACTGAATGAAGACATGGCTAATGGTAGCGCTAACGTCTTGTGCTAATAAGATAATGAACCGCTACACCTAGCAACGTGAAGCCGCTGAGCCCAAACAAAAGTGCCCCTGCTTAGCATTCCCTCCTCGTGTCACTAGCGTGACGCTAGCGCGCCGCGGGACAATGTGCTCAAGCACGCTAGCGAATTAGCGGGACGGCGGGTAACACGAGGAGACAGGGGGGGAGTCGTTATGTGGGTTAGTGTTGGAGCAGCTCAGGGAGGCTGGGTGGGTTACGTGTGTGTGTTTAATGGGCAGCTGGGTGTTATGTGTGTGCATGATTGGACAGGGGGGGGTTACATGTGCGATGGGTGGGTGGGTTGTATGTGTGTGCGTGATTGGAATGGGGGTTATATGTGTGTCTCTGTGTGATGGGGAGGTGGGTGGGTTGTATGTGTGTGTGATTGGATATGTGTGTGTTGGCCAGGGGTGTTGGGGGGAGGGG
>JAOPJL010000053.1:8170537-8180813 GCA_027123545.1 Trisopterus esmarkii | reverse complement strand
GTCTCCTACGCCGTAAAATGTTTGTTTGGAACTATTCGAGGCTCCATACCCCGGAAGTAGGCGCTACAACGGAGTCCGATGGAAGTGTCGCCACTCTGTTATATCTACCACTCTGCACAAACCGTGTCCCGCTGCCTACATATTCAGCATTAATATGCAGATATCTTTTCATAGAGATGATTTCCAAACAGTCTTGAGTTTCAGTTATGTACATTATAGAATAAATAAAAAAATAACTGACCTACAACGATGGCTCCCAGCTGCTCTACCAGTTTAATAGCCGCCTTCATCGTGCCTCCGGTCTCTATCCACTGGTCCACTAATAACACTCTGAGACCTGGAGGAGAAATTAATGTCGTAAAGCTGTAGATAAACTAACAACTAACCTCGTAAACCGTTTTGTGACAAGAACCGTTGTCGTTTGTTTTTGTCAACACTAGGGGGCAGTGTCTTATTTAGGATGGTTGTGGATACTTCTTTTCATTCGAATGCGCCTCTCTCGCCTTTCCTTTGTCTCTAGTTTGGTTGGTAGTGCCTTGGGGCCTCGGGTAGCCTGGGAACCAGACCTTTCTTTTTAGGTCCATGAACCAGGCGAGGCGGTGAGGTCATGTTTGCGAAATTGTCTGGAGACGTCAGGTTAGGCCTCTGGGTCTACCAGATTTAAATGGTTGGTCTTATTGTATTCTCATTCTTCTTTTTTTCCCACGCATGGGGAAAAAGCCCAAACATGTACTGAATCCCAGGACACATTTCCCAGAAGAAAAAAAAACAAGAACCCTACTCTCTAGGAAATAGGTGAGACGGATCAGGGAGGAGTGAACATTAACCTGGCTTTAGCATGTCGAGGCGTACTTCCATGTTTTTTTCCCGGCATGAGTAGTCAGTGTATGGCTGGCTCTGGGTTGCTACACAGAGGTGGCCGGCCTTACGGATGGCCAGAAACCCCTTCCCCAGAGTGGTCGCCACAGAGGCCCCTGTAAACCATCACAATTAGAAATACATCGCAATTTTTACTTTAAAATGATCGAAATAAATGCACAATCACTTCAAACATACTGATTTGAAATGACAGATGACACTTTCATAACACAGATCACTATGACTTTGGATAAGTTTAACACATTCACAGAGTCTTTTTCTGCCATGCACCCGCCCTGCATGTCTTATTTAAGTATCTTAAGCAGCGGGTTGAATGACTATTGACTATTTTTAGCACAATGCTGACAGTAGGTTAGCATGCAGAGCTAAAACTATCTACAAGTTTTAATCTAAACAAAGCTAGTGGACGGTTGCTATTTAAATATATTCAACTCAAAAAAGTTGTTGTTTTACCGAGAATAAATCCCATTGCATCTATGCCAGCTACCAGGTCCACACTGTCGTTCTGGAAGGGGATGAGAAGGTCTGTCACGCAGTCTGCTAGAGCCTGGACAAACCAACACACCAGTGAATCCAGATTGTGTGAACCAGTGGGACAGTTTTACTTGAGATTATACTTATTGTGGGATAATTATATTTATATGCGATGAGATTAAACCTAGATTATACTATAAAGTGTGCCTTTTTTGGTATCCAAACACTGAATCAAACTGCGATGATGACCAAGTGAACGTTACCTGGGAGTTACAGTAGAGTCTGGAAGGGTCAAGCCAGGCAAACGTTGGTCCTTTGGTGTTGGGGGCCATTAAAGACAGATACCAACCCTTCTGCCTGTCAGTCGGAACAGCCAGTACATCCATTCTCAAGCAGTAGTTGACACAGACACAGCGGGCAAGGCTTGTGGTCACATGGACGCAGCCCCAGTATATCGGGTTCCAGTGTTGTGCTGTATTAGCCTCAGATGCTATAGGTCCCAAAGGCAGCTAATAATACCACTTTACATATAGCTGTAGGTTAAGCATTGGTTTTCTTTGGTAATGACTGAAAGAGTTGGACCAATGTTTTAATTTTTTTTAACTCAGGGACAGCATCATTTGTGAGGGGAATGTGATTGACATTTCTGATGAAATTGGTACCTGGTGATGTCACAATCTAGCCAATCAGAAACTATTGTAGTTAGTTTGAGTTTGAAGAGTGGTCTTAAAAAATATTGGAACATTTATTTTTTTCCAACATTTTGGAGTTTTATGTACAATTTGTCCACTAATTGTAGGAAAAGCCTTAGAGAGGTTTAATGGAGGCTGCAGTAGGCTACTTGAGTAAAAGTACACTCATTTCAAGGTTCCTTAGGAATGTATCGGATGTTTCGTCTGGTGATTTGACATCATGGCGTCTGCTGATTTGATTTGATATCATCGCATCTGGTGATTTGACATCATCACTCCCCGCCTTGAAACAATCCGATTAGCCCACTGAGTAGCCTGGGCTTGATCTCCACATCTATCCCCATAAACCCTGCCATGTGACAAAGCACTTTAATACAATTAAAGCTTTTGAGGTTTTCCTGGAGGGGCCATGCTGGAAAAGAAAGAATATGTCACTAAATAGTGCTATTTAATTATTTTAATTACATGCTGGGACTATCTCTCTTTTTACATAAGGGTTATGTTCTTTGTGCATTTTTCAATGTTTAAATAAAGACTTTAAAATTCAAAAGTTGAATAAACATGAATCCTGCGATAAGCTGTGGTTGGGCTGGTTTATGTCTCTGAAAAGTTGCCTAATGTTTTCTTTGCAAGAAAGGACAAGAGCCTGCAGCACCGCACTGGTATAAAGTAGAGGTGGTTCCCATAGGACCCGGGTCCACCGCACTGGTATAAAGTAGAGGTGGTTCCCATAGGACCCGGGTCCACCGCACTGGTATAAAGTAGAGGTGATTCCCAAAGGACCCGGGTCCAGGCTTTTAGGCCCTGACCTGCCCTGACACCATTCCAACTGCCGCAGAAAAGGCAGTCGGACCAATTTGGTCATGGCTGATTCAACATGTGCAATCGGCTGAAGAGAACACAGATGGTGTTCTTTTTCTTGTCTTAACAACGCTTCGACTAGGAGCTGGGGTTAGGCAGGCAGTGGTGGTTGGTGTGTTAGGGCACGTCAGGGTAGGGACCTTATGTGGGATTCATACATAACCCGGATGGGTTGTTAATTTAAATGGTAGGCCTACTATTTAGGCCTACAGCAGTATTGGGATTCGTTATAATAATGTCCCTGCTCGATATCGGATTTTAACTCGTTTATGGAGCCTCGGGCATTTCACCTCACAATGACATTAAAAAGATTGTAAATCGATGCAATAGAAAAAAAAAATTAAGTTACCAATTAAAAGTGAAATGTGAAATGTTATGATGTTGTGAATGTTATTACATGTATGAGTAAACGTATCTTATAGTCAAGAATGAAATCAAGAAGATAATTAAGGTGCTGTTTCAAGTTTCAAGAATATTAAAGTAATATAATACGAACATTATTTAGCTGAATACCAGTGTTTTCTTCCTACTATCCTAAATGCAAGCTAAAGGGGAGAAAATGTTTTTTTCTTCAGATGACCTCCCATATGATCCTCTGTTTTTACTGATAATTAGTGTGATCATTTTCATACTCTTGCCCTCCAACTTCCAGTCGGCATGCCTTAGCCTTCTCGTTGGGTCCGATCCGCGGCCTTTATCCCCAACAAGGGGACCGAACAGGACCCTCTATGTTCGACCCACCGCCTGAACCGTGCGCTCCCAGCCTGCCTGCATACGGTGGGAGCCCGCGCCATGCACCACATGCACCGACAAGTAAGTCTGTTCCAGAGCACAATAATTATCATTCCTACATCACGATTTATGTCGGTGCCAAAAAGCGATCCCCTTTGCGACATTGCAAAAAAAAACCACGTCCAATCTGCAGGATTGGCGGGATCACCCCATCCTTGTTGCCATGGCTAAGAACCTCCTCTGTGCGTGTCAGCAAAGTAAACGTGGATTCCTGGTGAAAAGAAGTAGCCAGAGGGGAGGTAACTCACGGCCAATCCATTCCTCTACAATGAGGGGTGCCGGTGGATAACGTGCACCCCCCTCCCCGTGCGTAATGTTAACCCCATGCCTCCTGCAGAGACGTTCAAATCAGTGCAATAAAAACTGCTGTTGGAGCATAAAATGTGATCAACGACATGGAAATGAATGAGTGCTTTGAGCTTGCAGCGGCCAAAACCCAAAGCTTAAACCGCACGACTCCTCCCAGCATTGTTATCCCGGGTATTAATAATCACCCCACTTCCACGCCGCCTTAAAAGCGGCTGGTCGCCCGATCCCCCGGAGAGTCGAGGAGCTGTCTGCAGAGCGCGTGGTGCTGAAGGACCACCCGCCGCGATGTTGTGGGTCCTCTTCGTCTTCCTGTCGTACCAGGACAGGAACGTGGTCAAGGGGAAACTCCTGAACGACACCCGAGGCGCGGAGAACGAGAGCAAAGACGCCTGGTTCACGGTGAACCGCACTCTTTGTGCAAAAATGTCGGTGCTGGCAGGTGGGATGGAGGCTCTGTACCAAGTTTCCGACGGGCGTCGGGCGGTGCGCTCCGTCGTGGACACACGCGGCGACCTCGTGGACTGTTCCGTCATCGTGGACAGGGTGCAGGTGAGGTCGTTCCTGCACCTGTGCAGACTGGGACTGACGCAACAGGACTTCCACAGCGAACGGTTGAGCGCACAAAACAACCGTTTTGTGCGCATGGAAGAAGCCATGGCCACGTGTCGACAGTTTACGCAGAGGTCTGAGCCCCGCGTGGAGCCGAGGGCGCACACGGCGCCCACACAGCCGTGGCCGAGCAGAGACGCGCCGAAGAAGAGACCGAAGAGAGGCTTCACATACCCGGGCACGCTGTGGTGTGGAGCCGGCAACATAGCTGATCACGATGACCAGTTGGGTAGGTTGTGCCGTGCGTGTGTGTGGTTCCACACTGTTGATCGGTCGGTTTACAATCATGCATGCTACCCCGATATGAAGCGCAGGTGATTGATGTGATTGATTGTGTTCGTGTCATTGTAGGGGATTATCCTGAGACCGACAGCTGCTGCCGCACTCACGACCACTGCCCTCACGTCATCCACGCCTTCGCCTCCAAGTATGGCTACACGAACTTCTACTGGCACTCCATTTCTCACTGTGACTGTGATATTGCGTGAGTACATGGGAATTTAAATTTTAAATTTTTTTTGTTATTTGAAGCGGTGATCAATATCAACATATGTCATATAGGTCTGCCTTATACTGGCATTCTGCCGAATCAAGTCATACAAAAAAAACAATTTATAAAATAGTGATTCTTCTTTTGATCGTTTCCTGATTTGCTACATTTCATTCATAATTGAATGCCATTACTTTTTTACGGCATTAGAATTTTGGTTAAACTTAATAATTTGAACACATTTCCGTGTAACCAGACGTGTTTAAAATATTGCAAAAGTAACTTAACTGGACCTCTATTCCAGCGTGTCTGTTATAATCTGAAAAAACCTACAGCTGCAAAACCTACTCGGCATTATAGGACTAGCATGAACCGTGAACCGTGCTAACCAAGGGCGTGTCTGTGGCGTGCTGCAGGTTGAAGCAGTGTCTGGCCGAGGTCAACGACACCGTGTCGCGGGTGATGGGCCAGGCCTTCTTCAACGTCCTGGGGGCTCCCTGCTTTGAGTTTGATTACCAGGACCACTGTGTGGAGCGCCACTGGTATGGTGTGTAAGTAAACACAGACCTTCTTCCTCGTATTCACGCTGCCCCTCCCCTCCCCCCCCACCCCCCCACGTCTACGTCTCACTCTGTTTAACGCTTCACTCTCTGTTTAAATTCCGCTCTCCATCTATGCATCACTCTCCATCTTCGTCTCACTCCCCGTTTATGTCTCACTCTCCATCTATGCATCACTCTCCATCTTCGTCTCACTCTCCAGCTATGCCTCACTCTCCATCTATGTCTCACTATTTGTTTACATCTCACTCTCCATTTCTCTGTCTCACTCTCTCTTTACGTCTCACTCTCCATTTACGTCCGCCCCCAGGTGCAAAAGGTACGAGAGGCTCCCGATCGCCGTGCCCCAGCCGGCCATCCCGTACATCTTCGGCGGGATCCCGATCATCGATGTGCTGACCGTGGCTCCTCCCCCCGCGAAGACGGACGCCGCTAAAGTCGACGTGCAGGCGAAGAGGCCGAAGGGCGCCACGACGTCCGAACCCCCGTCGCTGGTCACCATGGTGACGGCGGCTGAGGACTTCATCAAGGTCCTAGCCACCGTGTCGACGTCTCAGGGCGCCCCCGCCGACGCCGCTAAAGGTGCGGCGCCCGGCGAGGAGAACAAGACGAAGACAAAGAAGAATAAGAAGAAGAACAACAACAGGAAGCATAGTGGGAAGAGAAAGAAGTCCCAGAGCCAGGACAAAAGGAAAGAAGAGGGGAGAGGGAGGAAGCTGAAGTCACACAAAGACACCGGAGTGGAAGATTTAGTAGCTTCCAGTAGCAAGGCGGGCGTTGGCGACCACTTCCTCCCTGAACTCAAGGTGGGCCGTCCGGGGCACAGCGACAAGAACACATTTGTAGAGGGGGGATTCGATCTGGCCGGGCACAGGGGGGCGTCCAATGAGGTGATGAAGGACGAGCCGGCGGTGGAGAAGGACGCCTCCGAGGTGACCTCACCGCCGTCACCGAAAGAACGTGTGACCCGGCCGCCTGACGACCCGGCCACGGCGAGCCCCGGTTCAGCGCGGCTCACAGGGCCCACCAGCCCAGCCACTACAACGCCGCGCACGACTAAAGCCCTGAGGTCAAGGAAGGGGGAGAGGAAGAGGAGGAAGAAAACTGCCCAAAGGGAGAGTTATCGTGCTCCAGATAATGCAGTGAATATGACTCTAAGGGAGGACTCTCCTGGCAGCTCCACCAGCCGCTTAGTGGACACATCGGGCCCTTGCATCGCTGGCGTGAACCCACCCGCCCAGACAGGACAACAAAGGCCTCAGGGCGGCGTTGAATCAAAGTCTTTCTTGACCACTGCTAGAACCCATGTCATAATGAACGAGGAGGAAATGGTGGGAAAAGGACGAAAAAGGAGAAGGAAACTGGCCACTGCTGTCCCCATTGTTTCAGTCGACCATAAAGCTCCCACAGAGGAGAGCGGGAAAGAGATGGACAGCGTCGTTGGCGCGCCGACAGCCTCATCAATACCTCAGACAAAAAGGCCAGAGCTGGACGTTTCACACCGGCTGGAGATGTATGGCGCAAAATCCGCTGCCTGCCTAACCCCAGCTCCTAGTCGAGACATTGTTAAGGCAAAAGGTCAAAGGTTAAAGGGCATGGGTCAGCAAAGGCGGACGGGGATTGCGGTGCCGTCTCCATTCAATGGAAACCCACTTCTGGAGAAACCCTTGGAACACGTGGTTCCTACCAGTACGAGTGTTTTATTTGATACCACCGCCACCACTACAGTAGTTGCCAGGCCGTTCAAACAAGGGCAGCATCCGCGTAGAAGAGGACCTCAGCATGTTAAGACCGGCATCTCGTTGCCTGTCAGAGCTGCAACACAAAGACCGACAGGAAGAAAGGGGGACAAAACAAGGAAGAAGACATTGCTCTGTGTTCTCTGTGGTAGAGATGCTAGTCACACGCCCAGCGAAGCAACACACAGACCAGGGATATCCACCAGAATCCACGTCTCAACCGTGGCTCCCAAAGCAGATGAGCAGGAAGAGGGCCTTCAGATATCTGAGAACCGGTTCTTTACCACCACGGGAGCGCCGGTAGTGAGTGCTATGCAGCTGTCTATTCAAAGAGTTCAGAAGCAGTTTGACTTCAAGAAGAGAAGGAAAGAGTTGCTCTTCTTGCGGCAACAATAAGTCATCTTGCAGAGGCACAGAGTGACAGGTGGATAGATGTCTTAGCTAGCCCACGTAGTCCACGACTATGGAAACGATTGCCTTCACATTGAATGAAATGCAACATAATCATGTTACGAATAAATCTTCTCTTGTTCAACATTTGAGCTACTATCGACCGGAAATCATGCCTTCTTGATTTTTAAGTCATTTTGTAAAACTGTTTCATTCGTACTGATAAAAAAAGAAATTGAAACAAAGTGTTGAGTTTTTCCAGTTTTGCCAGGGAACATCTGACAATTACAAAAAAATTTGAATTCTTTGATTGCACACTGAAAATCATTTCCGTTGCATGGACCCTTATAAGCCGCCTGTAATGAGTGATTTGAAACATACCTAAACAGACCCTATTGGCTTAAGGAACGAGCCTGCTTAGCCTTCCAAATGAACCACCTTTCTGTCCCACTGTATCCAGAGGAGCAGGGAACCAGACAGCATTCCAAGTGTATTTACTGTGTCCCTTTTGTTTGTAGGGGAATGAGAACTTTGTCGTCATCCCCCGCCCCCCCCCCAGTCATTGTGACCCCCGGTCGAGTAGGAGAGGGGGTTGAGCGGGTCACATTCTCCACAAAGGATTAGGTGTAACTATGTGCCCTACTCTCACGGCTCCGTAATGAGCGCTCCAACTGGCCTGCGCCGTGGCAGCAATCCCAGGTCAGCTGACTCCCACATGCCATCGCAAGAGGAACGGATCGGGCGAGGTCGGCACTAAAGAGGGATGCCTCAGCTCACTATGACAACCACCAACACCACTACTACTACTACTACTACTACAACAACCAGCACTTACTACAACCACCACTAGTACTACTATACCACTACAACCACCACTACTTTTACTACCAGCGCTACCATCCCCACTACTACTATTACTACCACTACTGCCATTACTATAACTACTACCACCACCACCACTAATACTACCACTATGACAACTACTACTTCTACTTCAAGCGTTAGATGCATGTGTAGATACATCTCCAGGAGCAGAAAAGGACTAGGGCCTTTTACTGCAGGGAGGCCTAAATGAAGACCAGGCATTGGAGGTTGGAACCCAGGACCTTTCTCATGGGAGTCTGACCCCCCCCAATGCCTGGACTTTCCGCCAGTGCTGCTCCACAGGCCCATCGTGTTGGACTGCCCCATGGGAACATGGGGCACGATGGGAAGGCGGAGGTTGTGATCCCATGTCTCTTGGGAGGACTAAACCCTGGGGTCGTGTGTCTTGGAAGACACCCAGCCAGGGGCTTAAGGGGAGCTGGCAGGTGGGGGAAGAGAGCTGGACAAGTTTTAAATGCAAAAAGAGAAGAATGGTTTATGTCGCCTTCATTCAAGTATGCTAAATTAATTATTGCAAAGGCAATGTTGAGCAAAAAAAGGTTGGGGATGCAGTGAAAGTGCAGAAAATAAATATAAACTTACTATAAGCATGCAGTTGTAAGGCTTTAACTATTATAGCAAGGATGATTGATTGGAACCATTGAACTGATGCAATTATTACAATTACATAATCAAGGAATGAATAAAAATTCAAATAAACCAGGAAGACATAGATTCCTTTTAAACAAGACATTGCTTTAATTACTTGACAGATGTATACTGAGAGGGAAACAGATACTGTGGTTGGAACACCTTTAGCTTACATTGGTTTGTTGCTTGAGAAATGGGAAATAACACTGGTTTTAACAGCCTACATTAAGTCAGAACGTGACGTGAACTCGCTTGTTTTAGTTATGTAAGCATGATTAAGAAGTACTGATGACTCTACAGTGCCTTCTGTGTGCACACACCCATACGCACACACACGCACGCACGCACGCAAACTCTCACACACACACACACACACACCGCTTTTATTGCAGCATACAGTTAAACAGTTTGGCCTTCAGCTTTTGTCCAAAGAAGCTTGACATTAATAAGGTTCACACTAAACCAAACTCATGATAAAAACAAACTAAGGCTAAAACCAAACTAAATTGTTTGTTAATTTGTGAACATGTGTTTGATTGCATGCATTAGGATGACTCAAACAAAGCGTGCAAGATCTAATGGCTCTGCTTGGCAAACAATACACTGGCAAACAATACACAAACTCCATCCTCATGTCATCTCTCAAAACTTCATTAAAAGGTTCTAAAAAGGTCCAAGAACATAATTTAGTTCCAACAATTATTCAAGACTGTTTTAGTTTGATGTCTGCAGTACTACAGACACAACAACGTTTTACGTGTATGCACATTTCCGTGCGTCGACCTACAATCAAAACTCTTTCCTTGCCATTCGCCACCCTCGATTCGGTGGCCGTGGCCGTGGACCACGCGAGACGTGAACCTCTCATTGCCGTGATTCGTGAAAACAAAAAGTGCGTTTGCCTTGTGATGACCGTCAGTAGGGAGAAACCAACCCAAACAAGAAAGGGGGGGGGGGGGGGGGGGT
>JAOPJL010000053.1:8154854-8170527 GCA_027123545.1 Trisopterus esmarkii | reverse complement strand
CCCCCCCCCCCCCCCCCCCCCCCCCCCCCCCCCCCCCCCCCCCCCCCCCCCCCCGGGGGGGGGGCCGCCCCCCCCCCACCTACCGATCGGTCTCGTCCAGGAGGGGCGTGGCGTCTCCCGTGATGGACATGGGTGTGCTCTCGATCATGGGGCTGGGTGAGGGCCGCGGGGTCATCCGGCTGCTCGGACGCGCCTTCTTGCGCTCGGCCTCCTTCTCCTGCAGCCACTGCTCCGCCATTTTGCCCCAGTCCACCGCCGTGTGGGAGGTCGACCTGGAGGGAGAGGGAGAGGGAGAGGGAGGGGGAGAGGGAGAGGGAGAGGAAGGGGGAGGGGGAGGGGGAGAGGGAGAGAGAGGGACATTTTCTTGTTACTTTAAAGTCATTACTCATTTCCCATTTTAATATAACTCAAGTTATAACTTGTGTTTTTTACGAGCTCTCCGGAGCAAGCTTAGGGTTAGGGCGCTGTCATATAATGTGGACCTTGGAGACTGTTAGTAGGCTAACTTTCAATGCAAGGTGCTAGGGATGGAGGTGCATGATGTTATTGGGTGGTTCCTAGATACTAGCGCCACCATTGAACACGGTGAAAAGCCTGTGCTCAGCCATTTTCAGCTGTGATCACATCATCCCAAGGTTTTAATTTACCAGCCACACCAACACATAATACACCTATCATATTTCATTATTTTCAAACGAAACACCGCTACCTCAACGTGCATGGCATCGAACGCTCCTTCGATGCGTTCGTTCCCCCGAGCGTGACTCACTTTGACTGCGTCTGGGGCGTCCTGTGGCGGGAGGAGGAGGTGGAGGAGGAGGGCGTGGAGGAGGACGGCCGGCCTCCGTGGGACGACTGGGGCGTACTGCTGGGGTACTGCGGGGTGCCGGCACTCTGCAGCTGGCTGGGCGTGGCGTAGGAGTAGCTGGGGGTCATCAGGGGCGTCGTGATGGGCTGCTGGGCCGGGGTGGCGAAGATCTGGAAAAACACCAGAGTAAATGAGTACAAAGCGATGGGCGAAGATCTGGAAAAACACCGGAGTAAATGAATACAAAGAGTTGGGCGAAGATCTGGAAAAACACCAGAGTAAATGAATAGAAAGAGTTGGGCGAAGAGCCAGAAGAACACCAGCCTCAATGAATATAAAGCATCAGGGGATTATCTAGAAAAACACCAGACTCAATGAATACAAAGGGTTGGGCGAATATCTGGAAAAACACCAGACTCAATGAAGACAAAGCGTTGGGCGACTGGTTGGACTGGCTGGGTGAGGCTGCACACCTGTTGCACATTGAGAAATCGGTGCGTACAGGTTGAACCAGCCGTCACCACACACACACACACACACCGGGTCATGCATCAATTGTCTCCAAACCTCTACAATAAACCGTCTGTCAACATCACGGCCCTGCGTCCTTTGTCTGGGGGAGACCAACCGAAGCCACGTACGAACATACAGACTTCAAACTAACAAAGGAACAAAACCAAAACACAACACACACAGAAACATTGGGGCGAGCCGCGGTTGCTCCGGCAACCTGGCGTGCGGGTAAAAAAACAACAACAACAACAACAACGGCGGGCTATCGTACGTGGTAGGCGCTGCTGCTGCCCCCGCCGCCGCCGGTGCTGCCCCCGCTGTAGGCGTACTGGCTGGAGGCCCACTGCGCCGGGGTGGCGTTGGGGTTCTGGCCCTGGCCCGTTACCGCGGCGATGGCGTTGAACATCTGAGAGGTCATGTTGGGCGGGAGGGCGCTGACCGCTCGGGTCAGGTCTGCGTACGGCCACGGGTAGAGAAACAGCACAGAGGCAGCTAGCTTAGTGTCAGTGCGACAGACACCCATGAGCTGTCGTTAGCATCGCAAGAACAAAACCACTGACACGGCATCATCAATATGTACGGGGTGATGTAAGGCGCATGGGAAGTCACTTTGGATAAAAGCGTCTGCCATATGACCTTAATGTAAATGTATAATCAGGTGTCTGTGTGGGGGGGAGGGGGGGTGAATTCACCCGCTATGTTGATGTTGGCGGGCGTGGCGTTGACCGAGGCGGGGGTCCGCGTCCGGCTGCTGCTGCTGGGGGTGAGCCCTGGATAAGATAAGATAAGATAAGGTGGTTAGGGCGTCTGACACCCAGCCGAAGGGCTCTGGGTTCTGAGCCTTTGACATGTCTGTGGCCTGCCTGTAGGCCTCCCTGAGGTACTGAATCGTATCGGATACAAAATGTACTTATTAAATATAATTATTTGTGTCTGTCCCAACACGGCCATGTACTTTGAGAATTAGTCGCTTTGATAATAAGCATCTGCTAAAGGACTAGATGGAAACTATCCAGGGGCCTCTTTTGTCTCACTTTTTGTCTCACACAAAAATAACTTTTTTTTTTTGAAAAGGTGATGGGCAACCAGGCACACGCAATTCTGGATGACCCAACTCATATTCTTCATAACAAATACAAGCTACTGCCATCAGGGACGCGGTTTCCGGGCCATTAGCTATAGGAGCAACCATTTTAAGCAGTCCTTCCTCCCTACATCGGTGGCTCTACTGAATAAAACAAGGGAAGGAAGGAATCATACATTTTAGTAATCAATTCATTCCTTTCCTTTTTTTCTTTTTATAAACTAAGTGGCTCCACTACACAGGAAAGGAGGGAAACACAATTAGTCTAGTTATGCCTACTTTGAATTGTAAGTGTATATTTCTCGCTGTATCAGGGTCATGTCTGCACGTAGGCCTATTTGATAGTTGTCCTGTATGTATGTCGGGCGGCATTAGCTCAGGAGGTAGAGCGGGTTGGCTGGTAACCGTAAGGTTGCTGGTTCGATCCCCGGCTCCTCCTAGCTGAGTGTCGTGGTGTCCCTGAGCAAGACGCCTAATTGCTCCTGACGAGCTGGCTGTCGCCCTGCGTGGTTGACTCCGCCGTCGGTGTTTGAATGTGTGCGTGATTGGGTGAATGTCAGTCAACACTGTAAAGTGCTTTTATCCAGTGCGCTGGATGAAAGCGCTATATAAATGAGGACCATTTACCATCTCTCTCTCTCGTTTTATTTCTCTTTCTGTTACTTCCTCACTTTTACTGTTCCACAAAACAGATGGTTTATACTTAATAACGCTGCATTTGGTTGGTCAGCACAACACAATACGTCTAGATGTTTAAGGCAGTCCCCGTCCACTATTAAAAGTTTTTAAATGCCTTCTGTCTGACTTCTGGCAGACATACATTTTCATTTAAGGGCTGGGCTATGTTGCTTGTATTGTGTAACTGTCACGTTACAGTAATTGCGTCCTATTGATTTTTCACTTGAACATTCACATCCCCGACTATATGCCTTTTACTTACAGTGTTATGTATAATTTAAATAGTGTAGCCTGTCTGCCAACCAATTCTCTGTCCTCAGAGGTCAGTGTGGCATGGTTTGTCTTCCAAACATGTTCAGCAGATGAAACCTGAGTTTGTTAATCTTTGGTCCTGGGGTTGTCTTGTACATTTATTAAAAGATAGAAAAGGATAGAATCTGGCTAGTGTACAATAACAGGATGTGAAAACAGGAACACACACTGGTAAAACAACTAGATAGATTGTTTAAACATACTGTTTTATCATTCACTAGGCTTCCATTACAATTGATTGATTCTTTGATTGGGTGAGGGTTCTCTGTTATCTACCGTAACTTTAACACTGACTGCTTGTTATGCTGTATTTTCTCATCTAGTGATATTTGTATATGTAGCTGTTGTAATTTGTCTAGATATATATCCCAAATTGAATAGAAAAAATACTTAAAATTTTAGCTTGGTAGAGCTTGCTAGAGCCCCTGGAACATAGGGAGGCTTCATTTTTTTATTTATTTTTGGCAGATAACATAGTTATAGGATGTTGTTTGTTGGCTTTTACGTTTGTTAGCTAGCTAGCTAGTTATCTCATAGGTTAGGTAGCTAGTCAGTTAGTTTTCTAGTAGGTTGGTTACTTGGTTACTAGCAAGCTAATGTGTTAGTTGGCTACTCAGTGTATTATATATCTAGCTAGTTAATAGCATAGTTAATTCGTCAGAAAGCTATTTGGTTAGATAATTCACTCATTGGTAAGTTCCTTTTTTGATATTAGTCAGTTTGATTGTCAGTTAACTAGTTCCAATGTAGTTAGTTAGTTAGTATTAGTGATGGATTTCATGATTCCTTTGCTTGAATTAGTTGGCGTCAGTCAGTTCGCCAAGAAGAATAGTTTGAACCGTTTGTTCATTTGTTCGTTCAGTCCCGTTTCCGGTAGCGGTGAATCATGGTTCTCAGCTGAGTCGGTCAGACTCAGCTCCTCCCTTGTTCCCATTCAAACGACTCACGAATGCATAGATCTCAGCTGAGTCGGTCAGACTCAGCTCCTCCCTTGTTCTCATTCTCAAAAGAATCACGATCGTGCAATTGTGCAAATGGTAATCAATCAACACAACATTTAACTAAGTTCCTTTTAACTGAGGAGCGTTTAATGTTCGAAATCAGGATGTTGTTGCAGTTACTAGCAAGTCAGCGCGTCAGCGACTCAGCGACTAGTGGGTGGGTCTGGGAGTCGAGTCTCGGAGAACGAACGAGACGAACGAGAGCGAACTGAAAAGGGGAATCAGGTTGGTTCGTTCTTGTTAAAGAGTCATTTGTTCGAACTGATTCGTTTGCAAACGACCCATCACTTGTTAATGTGTACTAGGCAGTTGAATTGGCCCTCTAACACTTGTTAGTTAGCTTGTTTATATGGTGGACTTGCCATTTATATTGTACTTCCTAGTTTGCTATGTCTACATTAGACTTAAGAAAAGCTGCCTCTGAAGAATGTTTCCTATTTCAAGGTTATAGGAATCAAGAAGGGTTCCTACATGGGTATCAGGTATGGTATGGCTAAAAGGTTATTGGAAGTAAACGTAGCCTCATTCAAAATAACTCACTTGAGGCCTTAAATACATGTCTGCATCCTGGAGGAATGGACCCCAAAGTGACATCAGACACTTATAACACACTAGCCGCGTTATCATGGACTCTTCTGATCCGATTAGATTTCTAATCGGAATAGATCTATTCCTACCATGCTATCATGAGATCCTCCTAATACCAGGGAAGATTGCCCGCACATGGACTTACTGGTCACTGTCGAGAACATCACTGTATCTCTTTCTCCAACTGCCAGAAACCTTGGTGTGGTACTGGACAACCAGTTATGGTGCACCGCAAACATCACCGTGGTGGCCCGATCCTGCAGAAAATCCTGCAGACAAACATTCGCAGAATCGGCTCTTCCTTACAAGGGAAGCAGCTCAGCTTCTAGTCCAAGCGCTGGTCATCTCCCGCCTCGACTACTGCAACTCGTTCCTGGCTGGACTCCCTGTCTCTGTGATTAAACCTTTGCATCCAGAACGCGGCAACGTGCATGGTGTTCAACCTACCTAAATTCTCCCATGTGACTCCCCTCTTCCGCGACCTCCACTGGCTCCCTGTTGTAGCCGATTCAAGATGATGGTACTGGCATACAAGGCGGTCGATGGAACTACTCCTGCCTACCTCCAAGCCACAAACAAGTCAAACCAACTACCTCAGCTGGACGTCTGGTACCACCATTACTAAGAGCAAGCAAAGGTCGATCAGCAAAATCCCAACTCTTCGCTGTTTTGGGACCACAGTGGCGGAACGAGCTCCCTGCCGATGTCAGGACTGCAGAGTCCCTCACCAGCTTCCGCAAAAGTCTCAAAACTCACCTGTTCAGAGTTTACCTAGACTCTGCATAGCCATTTAGTCCCTCCGCCCACTATTGTCTTTTGTACGTCCTGGCACCTAATGAACGCACTTAATATACGTTGTATTCATTCATGATCTTTAATTGTGTACCATCTGCAGTAGCTAGCTATATACGGGAAATGGGTTAGCCTAGCGATTGCTAGTACTTGCACATCTTTACGGTACCGACAGCGATATATTGTTTCACTTCTTATGACAAATGTACTTATTGTAAGTCGCTTTGGATAAAATGCTTAATACCCTAAATGTAAATGTAAATGTCAATGATCCGAATGTACTGTACATATTGCATTTACAAAAGTGGTGAATGTATGTTCGTATGTCTCTTGCACACACCTGACACATCTGGACCGGCGGCGACTTAATCATCTTATCACTTATCACTTTTAATGAAAGCCCAGTAGGAGAGAGCTTTTCTCTGCCTGCTCCTTTAATTAAGAAGAAGGAGGACTGCATAGCAATGTCAGTTTCGTCGCTAAGCAACCAAATATGCTGGGGTTGATAAGTTACCGGACTACTTGCGGAGTGAAAGACGTCAATTTATTTGTTACCATTCATAGTGTTGATCTGCAGAGAAAATGTCTGCCAAAGACATTGACGTCACTAAGCAACCAAATACGCTGGGGTGGATAAGATACCGGACTACTAGCGGAGTGAAAGACGTGAATCACTTTCCTTGACAGCGGTCAAGCTCAGGGTGCATAATAGTACCGATGGACCAATTGGGAACTACAGCAGCTGCTGATGCCAGTTACCCGCACCCACCCCAAACCAATCGGAATAAGTGTATAAATGTTGATTATAGCGGACTACACCACCTCTTCTATTTCGCATGGAATTCTATTCTGATGAGAATTGTATTCCAATTAAGGCGTATATATCATAAATTTTTATTCCGATTCTAATCGGATCAGAAGTATCCATGTACACTGTCCACTACATAGGCTCTACTGCTGAATGTAGTTCAAAAACCTTCTCCTTACCTTTAAAGCCCTACATGGTACTGCTCCTGCCTTTTTCACGGGCCTCATCCCTCCTTACCACACTTTGTTCATCAGAACAAGGCTTTCTCAATTGCTGCACCCAACCTTTGGAACATTCTTCCTTGCTGAAATCAAATCAGCCAAGTCATTTGGTGTTTTTAAATTTGGACTAAAAACTTTCACCTGCCTAGGTCACTTGATGTATTGTTTTGTGCACTTTATTTCCTGTTTTATTGTTTGCAGAATTTTTTGTGCACTTGAGTTCCTGTTTTTATTGCGTCCCTAATTTTGACTCCAAGTGTATTTTCTGTGTATGCACTTGAACTGTAAAATGATCTGTACAGCACTTCGTTACGAGCCTGGTTTGTTTTTAAGGCACTTAATTAATAAACTTGAACTCGACAGACAGACAAACAGACATCTATATATATCTGGGTTGGCAACCCAATCTACCCCCAGCTGACTCTCCTGGGTGGTTTATTAACTAGATGTAAACTGGGAGGTGACACATGGACCTCTGCACAGCTGGGCCTGCGAACAAGGATGTTGGTGTGTGTATGTGTGTGGCTGTGTGCTGTGTACACTGTGTGTGTTATTTTTGTATAGTCATAGCCCTCTGTCTAAGTAGCAATAAACAAACTGTAAATTAATAAAACAATAAATATTAAAAGAAGTAAATACTATGATGAATATACAATCACTATACTGTTATATATAGAATATAAACAATTCAAGATCATTGATTTTAAATTGATGAGTTCAATAATAATGTAATCACATCAATAAAGTTAATTCAAATATGATTGGTTTTACACATGACAACCGCATGTGTTGGTTAAATCCTAACAATATACCATGACAGCCTTATGACCAACAGCGTAAGACGGGGTGGGGATGCGGACAACGCATTGGAAGGGTTCCTGTCCTGCATTGTCCAGTGATTGTCTCATCTGTTCCTGCCTCGTGTTTGCCTCAACTCAACCCTGTCTCCCATCTAACCATACTCACACCTCTGTATATACACGGAAAAGCCAGTCTTCAAAAATATATTGTGAATTTGATGAATAAATCACTTGACCTATGATATACACCCACACCCTGTCATCCACCCATACATTTTGACCGGTGTTCCGCATGCTTTTATTTTCATGGTTGCTTTAAATCACATAATGGTCAAATTGGAGCTGAAACAGGGGGTTCACACACACTTTGCAGAGTGAAGTGGCCGTTTCAGTTTTTAGGCCACCATGCTTCCACACATTTGTGATTCTCACAAATTCCATTTTTTGTCAGTTGAAGAGTGACTGACAAAGAGTGACTGGGCCCAAAAGTTGATTTGCTTCATGTGTAATTAATACACCGCCCATGTTACATGGGTCATGTGCAACATAAGAAAGCTTGCACTGTTTCTTGTTTGGCCATCCCTCTCTCCTTTATCATGCCTGTTTCTTTATACAATGGGCTTCAATTAACGTTCTTCATTATACACCACCATCATGAAAACCTGTTGAAACACTATGATCGCATACGTTTCACAATTTTTCCCTCTGAGGCAGCTATCATGCCAGACCATTATAGGCAGAATATGGCTAATAAAGCACATACCTCTGACTATCACATATTACTACTATATATGATATTCATAGTCTATTCACACTAATATCCACAGTCAATTCACACTACTATTTGCATCAACATGCTCTAGTCACACTTTTAATCATAATCTATTCATACTTCTTTGTTTCAAACTGATATTAATACTATATTCCTACTCCTAATGAAATTGATTGTCAAATCAGTCAGATAGGTTTTTTAATAATGCCAGGTTGATATGGAGGAAGGCCTGTCACGATACAATGTTTTACTGAGCGACCACCCACACGAACAGTCACGCTCAGTCATGCATGCACACTCACACAAACTCATGCACACAGACACACACACATACGCATGCCCAAACATATATTCTCCTTCACTTCATCACACACCACCCGTTGCCCTGCCTCTGATGTGAGTGATGGCTGAAGGCCGTCTCATTAAAAAAGACATCCTGTCCAGAAATGACAAGAAGGCCATCACCTCCTCCTTCTCCTCCTCCTCTTTTGTATCCTCCTGCTTCATATCCTCCTCCTTCTCCTTATTCTCCTCCTCCTCCAATGAGAGTACAGAGAAATCAAGCTACTGCTACCACCTGCGTCCATCCTCGTCCCGTTAGAATATAAAATGCACTGAGATAAGACCAGTTCTACTACTGCAGAGCAGGGAATGCGGAGAGAGGAAAGACCCAGAAGAATCCAACCCAACACACATCTTTGTAAAATAAGTTTGTGTAGCTGTTTCATCTGTTTTGGGACGAGCTGTGAACATGTCCTATCTTGGTATTCATGAGCAATAAAACCTGACTTGAAATGTGTTGGTGGGACTATAGGAGGAGAGCCCGGGTGACATCGCTTGTTTACTTGAATAAGTTATAAAGTTTGGGAGATTTGTTTCACTTAACTCCAAAGTCTCTGCACACAAGGTGGTTGTAGTTGTTTGGTTCCTATCCCATCCACCACTCTGCATTTCTCAATCTCTCCCTGGATTTTTCTTTCTTTCCCTCTCTCTCTTATTTCTTCCTTCTTTCTTTCTTTATGTCTCGAATTCTTTATGGTAATTTCAAACTGGAGTACTAGCTCTTTATCTTCTATTCACTGTAGTATTTTTTAAACAGCCAGGTTTCTTTCATAATGGGATTATTTCACATGGAACACTGGTTTTACATTTAGAATACAAACATGAAATTGCTTCATGAAATTGAAATGAACCTAAATGTAATCTTAATATGCTGGCAATCAGAATCATATTAACATAAATTATTTTATCCTATACCAACTCAATTAATTTGATTATTTATTCATTGCAGACTGACAGATCCGCATACACACACACACACACACACACACACATCCAGATCTCTCCCGCTTGCTCTCTTCAATCATCTCTGTTATTGTATTTTTCCTTTGTTGATACTTTTTTTGATCTTTATTTAATATTTAATATTCATTACATAGACCGCCCTTCATTTTCCAGAACGACACTGTGCAGCACTTACCGCTACACTTTACGGGGCACTAGGAGGTTGGCTATGTTTATAGTCCAAATTATGTAGTTCAGTGGGTCTTTATCGCTTACATTCACTCACTGTTCATCCTCTTTCCCCTGGTGTTTTCTACCACTGGTTTGTCATATCTCTCAGTCCGAGACCCTCTGAAGGATGTTGGGGGGTGGTGAAGGGTTGAGGTTGTGAGCTGGTGAGCTGATGAGGTGGTGAGGTGGGGATCTACAGGGATATTGGTTGTGTGTCGGGTAGGAGGAGGAGAGCTGTATGTCTTGTAGCCCTGTCCTGTCTTGAGAGCTGCTGACAGAGGTGACCTGAGGCTCAGCTCCTGTGTTGTTATACTATATATATATATATATATATGACTCAAACAAGAGAGTGTGTACTAGTGTGTAATTTCCTGCTGCCACGATTGAAGGTTTCCTTGAACTAGCAATCTTGGATTTAGATTCACAATATTTTGTAAATGTCAACTATTATCAAACTTCAGGCCCTCCAAATCTACCTCCGTCCACACGTACCAAGAAATTAATGTTATTGCAGGAGTGAAATCAACATGTCCCTAGTCTTTTACAAAACAAACACATGTTATAGTTGTATTTCAAAGTCATAACCTTGGTTATTTTATCTGCTCATTTCAGCTACATACACGTCTACAGAAAAGCATCGCTGGTGTTGATTTGAACGCTTCGTGACCACACGTTTAGTGGGAAGAAATTAAAATTCTGTGTTTTTGTTGTTGTGGTGTTAGAACCTCCTGTTTAGCTTGTCAAGCCATTCGTCAAGTCTAATTAGGTTTAAACATTTCAATGTGCCCACAGAAGAGGCAATAATGCTCCTAAAGCAAAGCGGCTGGCGTGAGTTTCACCTCATTTAACCCCTTAGCTCCCTGCTGGGCCCTCTCCTCCGCTCCTTGCCGTCTATCTTCTCATGCAACCCCACGACCCTCTCCTCCATCCTCTCCTTCTCCCACTACTCCCCCTTCTGTATTTCTTCCCTATTCCTCTCTGCTCCTCAACCCTCTCCTTTCTACTGCTCCACTTTTTCCACCTAATTTTTCTCTTTTACCTCCACCCTCTGTTTCTATCTCCTTATCTAACCTCTCCTCCCCTTTTCTCTCCCTTTCAGTCCACCATCTCCCCTCCTCCCTCCTTTTCTCCCAATGCTCCCCTCTGTTCTACCTCCCTCACCTCAAACCTCTCCTCTCCACTGCTCCTTAAACCTCCCGTCTTCTCCACCGCTCTATCCACCGCCTCGCCTCCATCCATCCTCCTCTCTTCCCCACTCTCCCCCCCTTCTCCCTTTGTCCTCACTTCCATCCTCTTCTCTCTTCTCCACTACTCTTCTCTTTCATCCCTTCACTACATCTATCTCCCCTTTTTCTCCTCCCCTCCACCCTATCTATCTCTCCTCCCCTTCTCCATCCATCCTCTCCTCCATCTCCTCCTCTTTTGCATGTCTACTCTCCTTTCTGCCTCCCCTTTCTCCTCCGCTAATCCCCTCTCTCCTCTTTCTCCATTGCCTCCATTGTCCTCTTGTCCTGAAGTCATCCTATCATGCAGTCTCCTCATCCTCCATCATTTTCTATGAAAAACGTTTTTTCTATTTTTTCTATCTATTTTTAATTTATGCTACTGTCCTATACTTTCTGCTATGGCACCCTAATTTCCTCTGGGTTTAATAAAGTTATCGTATATTATCGTGTCTTGGTCATGATATGCTTTATGTATAGTAGATGTTGCTCATTTTGCTCCAATATTAACGTGTCGGGAAACAGCACATGCATGTAGAGAAGTAAGTATGTATTTAGTAAAACCCAATTAATGTACAACTAATTTTTTGTTTACACACCAAGTTTTTTCACTTTGAGACGCAAAGTCACAACAAAAACACCAACTGATTGATTGATCGTTGATTGATTAATGTTTGTAGCTTTGGATACCTGTAGATCAGCTGATCAGCTGAACAAAAGACACTTCAGGCTACCTGGATCTAACAGTGACATTTTACATGAAATCTAAGGTTCTAATCAAGATGTTTACACCAGACACCTGACATAACTCGGAGAAGAGGAACTTTTCCAACAGTTTTTCGTATCAGGAATATAACTAAGTTCAACAATGAACAATAACAGTTGTGTAGCTGTTCGAGCAAATGCAGATGTGAGATTAGATTGCATATTGATATCATAGCATCTGTTTATTATAGCCCACTTATTATTATTTTATAAGACATATCAATAAATAAAGTCTATAAGTGTCTTTATCTAACAGTACTACCCCTTAATAGCTTCCGGAAGCATAAGCACTTTAAATCGTCAGACATTCAGCAAAGGAGTTTAAAGGAAGTCATAGCCTTTGGAAAGAAACCCAGGGTAGAAAACCAGGGTATCTTTCTTACTAACTTGGACATGTCCTGTGCTCTTCTCTGAAGTGGGACAACCCTATGTGATCATATTTCCTATATAATAATCTATAGGCTGTTACAATAGTGAAAGAATTATTGTTCACAGTTCTCAAATGTGTCATAAAGGTAGTTGATAGTTGTATTGTTATTATAATAACAGTTTTCTACTTTGATATCAATTTACTTTGTTTATCCAAGATGAACATAAAGTACAGGGAGGATTACAAAAAACTAAAGAAATCATTGTGTGATACTAATAATAACTATTAGCGAGTGTGCCGTTGTGTAACAACAAAAAGGCTTGTATGCATGCTCTGAAAAGCCATAATGTAGTCACTTATTTTTTCCCTCACGTCAGCGTTTTCCGGCTACTCTGTAGCCCTTAGATAGCCAACAGCTTGAGCCGCGGGAGATAGGCATATAGAAAATGGGACTGCTCCCAAAATATTCCTTCGCCCATCTCGCGCTGAGATGCGGGGAGAAATATACAAAGGTACCATCACTCTTGGGTACATGTAGGTTAAGGTCTAGACTCAGCCGTCTGTGTGATTTATGAGAGGTTGAACATTTACACCCTGGCTTTCCCTTACTGTCTGACCAAGTCGTTCATCAGCCGGCACATAATGAATGGACTTGTTCTGTGTGTGCCGTGGCTAACAAGACACTCAGGTCCTTAGAGTTCAGGGAAAGCAGATTACAAACGCTGGTCAAGCCAGAGGCAAGGCAGCAAATACAGCTAGCGTTGGATGATGAGAGGGGAGTGGAGTAGAGGAGAGGAGAGGGAGGAGGACAGGGGAGAGGAAAGGAGAGGGAGGAGGAGGGTGGAGGAAGATAGGGGATGAGAGGGAGGTAAGAGAGGGGCGGAGAAAGAAATGAGTGAGAGGAGAGGTTGGAGAAGGAGAGTATGGAGGAGAAGGGGAGAGCAGAGAAGAGACAGGAGAGGAAGAGACAGAATGGGAGGAGGAGGACTGGTTGGGACAGAAAGATTCCTCTCTGGTGTCTTCCTGGGTTACAGACTCCATTGATTTTGATGGAAGACCCAAACAGTTGAGCACGGGAGTAAAAGCTCATCCTTTGACATTGGACTGCAGCGTTGAGTGAAAATATTGATTTAGTGATTTATTGATCCTCAAGCGTATTCTTCATTGTAAAGCAGGGATGACCCTCACGTCTCACCTTCCATCTGCCGAACAAGCTGTACAGAGGATTTAGTGCCTTGCTAAAAAACACTGCAGCAGATGCAGGTAGTCTGTCCTTCGGCAGGGACACTAAGTAGTTCTTAGTCCCAGTGGTGACGGCTGTGGTCCCCAATTCTTTCCACAGACATCCATGATCCCAGATACATAGATCACAGGGATGTGTTGTCTGATGGAAGTCATTTGTCAAGTTTGAAGGGACATGGGGTGACAGCGGTAGAGGGCTGAAAACATTCAGCTGACAAGGAGTTGAGGAGTAGGTTAAGTGTTACACACACACTCATCTTATCTGCTATTATTCACCTTAATGAGAGCAGACAAGATTCATTATCAGTTGCAGCCATGATAAAAACCAATATCTTTACATAAAATTAGAGCGGGAGAGACTGAGCCAGAGAGAGGGAGAGACTGAGCCAGAGAGAGGGAGAGGGGGACAGAGATAAGACCGAGAGAGAGAGAGAGAAAGAGAGAGAGAGAGAGAGAGAGAGTGAGAGAGAGAGAGAGAGAGATAGAGAAAGAGAGAGAGAGATAGAAAACAGAGAGAATGAAAACCACAAATGTATAACAATTGGAGCACCCAGTCTATATGACTGGGAATGTTAAAAATACATTTATTTAACTCACAATTAGCTATCATATCATATATAACTTAATGTAAATGTGTTTCAAAAGTATATAATTTCAAATTATGTTTGGGAATGTTTGCAGTTCAAAGTTCTGAATTGTTTTTCTTTAATTAGAAAGAAATTAAGGAGGACAAAAAGGTTGCTGAATACACATTTATTTTCTTGTTCTTTCTCTTGTTCTTAGGAACTCCCAGAAAATATTACATTTTATAATTATAATTTCAGTGAATAGCTTTGAGAAGATAAATTGAGAGTGTTTGTATAACAATTTATTGTGAATTCGTCTTCTTATTAATTACTTGATACATTATTATTAACAGAAAATCATAAAACTATAATCAAACTTAAAAAGTATGTCTTTATTAGTCAATTGGCTGATACTGTATGACTTAGAAATAATTAAAAATAACTATATTTAGTGTTCCAAATTCATAAGAAAAAAAAATAATTTATAGTTTAATTAAAGAGCTAGAAATTTATTATATTGTAATGCATGTTTTACCATCCTAAAGTACTGGTCTAATGACACATCTTTAAGTCATTACTATGAGAATAAGTAAGTAGTAAAATAATAAATATTCAGATTTAATCACAATTTTGGTCTAATTATATTATGAACAAGTATTGTACAATGATATGACCACAACAATAATCAAATAGCTGTTTTCAAATATGGATAGGAGTGACGGACTATAAAGTGCATGTCAAATCCGCGGCCCTTTTTCTAACTGTCTGTGAATCCCAGAGCTGGTGTTAATGTTAATAGGGACGCACCTATGCTCTGGAAATGGCTTATCTCAGTACGGGATGGGATGACGATCTATCAGGCTTCCACAGAGTAGCAGATCTCAGCCAGAATGGATGGGAGTAAGGCAGACATGCCACGCCGATGTGCTGATCCCCGAGTGTAAGATAAACTTATTCATTGTAATGAGGAATTCAGTTGAGCACCAAAATAAAGCAGAGAGAAGGAAAATCGGACTAGGATGAAGAGACTGAAGGCTTTTTTCTTCATTATTAATCTTTGTATTAAGTATGTCAAGTTATGTAGAAAACATGAATAAATTATGATTAATAAAAAAACATGAAATACATTGACTGTAGACAGTCACGTTATTGCTTTGGCTTTGCTTGCTGTTCCTCATTGCTATCAATTACAACACCATCCTCTTAAAATCTGGAACATTCTGCACCATGCTGAGATATATAGGTCAGGTTCTCACTCCATCTGTCTTCTAAAAGTTGTGTGTGTATGGGTAATGGTACTACTTTACACAGTGCTTTACAGTGCAATGCAGAGTAAACACGGCAATATCAAGCCATTCTTCTACATAGCATGTATAGTAAAAGTACAGTAGTTGGAGGTAGAGATGGATAGTGATACAGGAGGAATTTCCCATGGAGGAATTGTACTTACACATGCAAATGGTCAGAAAAACACGAAAGGAATAGGCCTGAGTGAATTTCGGGGGGGGGGGGCCCCCCCCCCCCCCCCCCACACCCACACAAAAAAGTATACGTAAAGAGAAAAGACAAAAAAAAAAAAAGAGAGAAGGAAAAAAAAAAAAAGAAATGTATTAAT
>JAOPJL010000053.1:8108708-8121709 GCA_027123545.1 Trisopterus esmarkii | reverse complement strand
GTGTGTGTGTGTGTGTGTGTGTGTGTGTGTGTGTGTGTGTGTGTGTGTGTGTGTGTGTGCGCGTGCGTGCATGCGTGCGTGCGTGTAGTCTAGTCTAGTGTTTAGGGTGGTTCACTCAGCCGCAACCCCAATGTTCTTAAGCAAGATGCTTAACCTACTCATTTAATCACCTGTAACTAAAAGTAACCATTTGCTAAATGACTAAGAAGCAGGCTATATACTAGGATAGCAAAGCACAGAGCAGTACAGTATACCGGTAAACAATTCAGTAGTAGGCCAATTGTAGTATCCCACAGTATAGTACAGTATAGGATTTGATTTCTCAGAAGACCATGTAGTGGATGTTGCAGGTGACCACTAAGCAAGATAAATATATGCCCAATCTCATCTGCATCTGATAAAAGCACCTGCTTTTAGCTAGATGTAAATGTAAATCAAATCACATATCTTTCTACAAGAGGGCAGCCGTTGTTATCTCGATGTTTATAGAAACTTTTAACATGAGACGTAAAACATGATGATTCATCCACGACCTGTGAATCCTTCTTAATTCTCATGCTGAGCCACAAGAGAGCGCCATAGGGTAGACAAAAGTGTCAACTCATTACCAAGCGCAATTCCTCACTGAGTAGCCTGAATGATGGACAGTTACTGCCCCACTCGTAGAAAGCAAATTGCCTCACTGAAGAATAAAGATATGATAATGATGCACTTTGCTTCGGGTTCAGTTGGAGAAGGTCGTAAAGTCACAATGGCTGCACAATGTCGTGTAAATCGCCATAATTTAGTCATCGCCTCGATTACTATGGGCCCTTCTAACATGCCACATTCAAACCTGCATCACAGCAATGCTGTTATCCGGCGGATGGCGAACTAAAAATGACCAATATTAGACACTTACATCGCAAAAGGAACGCAATGACACGTGCAGAGACGCGCCCAGTGGGTTATCGCCTAAAAGGGACTCCATTTCCCACAAAACCCCATCGTGGCACTGTTATTCCAATGAGCAAGGGGCCCATAGGAGCCCATAGATTCCATGTATGGGATGTTACATCATTGCCAAGACACCCACCTTTTCTAAACGATGATGCAGCCGAGAGAAAGTGAGGAGGGGGAAAGAGCGCACAGACAGCAGGGAACAGCTGCAGCTTACGGTTCGCGGAGAAGAATCTCACTGCATTGCGATTAACAGAAAAAATAGCCATAGACTTACTTACACTCGATCTAGAATAACGCGCAAACCAATCCAACACATTAACCATGGTTGACCGTGAGCAGTTGGTGCAGAAAGCCAGGCTGGCTGAACAGGCTGAAAGATATGATGATATGGCCGCTGCAATGAAATCGGTGAGTCTATGGGAAACGATGGCAAGGAGAATATTCTTGATTCTGAATGTCACCATCTACTGTAGGTCCTATATCGGCTATGGAGAGATGCATGTAAAGATTTACGGCCCAGATGTGCAGGTGCATGATTCTTTGAGATGTCTCTCGCCGTTAGATGCCTAATGATGACAAGCAATGATGATGATCCAAGCAATGCACAAATATCCTACTTTGCATATGATCAATTTATTTAATGATCAAACGTTAGACAGGAGATGGTTCGTTTTAAAGCAGTTCCTAAACGTGGTCGGGATGTCTCTTTGGGCGGTGCCTTCCTCTTAACCCCACCGTACAACGAGAAGATACTAGAATCATATTCATTAGACATGCATCTTCAATAGAGGAGCATCAGTCTCTCAGCTGTAATGTCAATGTCAGATGGATGAGTTTATCTAGATTTCTCTCCATTCTGTTATCTCCACTTGTCGAATATTAGTCTAATATAGAGGGGTCCCATGACGACAATGACCAATATACCTGCTCTATGATGCCAAAATAAAAAAACTCGAATTTAGCTATAAATATTATCCAAACCTAGCGATTGGTCAGCACATATGTTAAATGAAGAGAAAGACGATTCGGAAACTATATTATTAGATCTTAGAGAGCATAGTAACAGCTCTGTACTCCTAACAAACGTAGGAGGCAGTAGAATCTCTCTAGAATATTCTTTGTCATATTGCAGTGAGTCAATGGGAGCACATTTGGTTGTGGGATTTGTATTTTTCTTCTGTTGCACCGGATAATTGTTTTGGGCTTTTCAAATTATTGTTCACATAACTTCACATTATTCTGTTGCTTCGGACCAAATGTTTACCCTATTCAGATCCACTTCCTTGTTAATCTGAGGGGGATTTTATAAATCATTTTTGAAATATCTTTCAATATTTGCTACTGACACAACAAAATATTTGAGATGGAAAGTCTGACATAGCGGATCCTACTGGACCAGGGCCTGGCCGGGCTTGGTTCAGGCTCTTTATCCATCGGGGGCCCCTGTCGCTGAGCCCCTGTCGCTGACTTTCTTAAGGTGGATGTCAGCTGGATTAATCAAAATGCCCTTTCGGTCACACTGCAGTCAAAACAGAAACCACAGGCCTACACAAGCGACACTAAAGGCAAGACCAGAACAATCTCAACAATTTGGCGTGACCTACAAAAACCCAACCGCTTCTGATTTTGGAATAGTGTCGTCATGGTGACCTATACTGTAGCACGGAGGGCCCTCTCACAATCTGTCATGTCAGTGCAGTCCAAACTAGGCCTGTTAGCACAGGGTGCGGACTCTACACCAAGGGGAATCCCTTAGCTCGGCTACTCTGAGGGATCACTTGGTGACAGAGGAGAACGGGGGTACATGGTCCACTACTGTTCACTCTGCACAGCAGAGCCCGGGCACACAAGTCCATGATGAGTGTTGAGAAGACCCAGAACATTAACAGTTATCGTTTCAATAGTGCTTCTAAAACTGTGTCCCATCACCTTTGTTACTTTAAGGTGATTATTATTAACCTACAGTATTTTAATCATAGGAAATAAAAGCCATTTGAGCGGTTACACAATATGGTATCCACAATTCAGGCAATAGCTAGTCTCACATGATGATATTTATCGGTTGCTTCAGTATTCATTTAAACGATCTTGGTATAGTTTCCCGGGCAACATTGTCAGAGACATTTCTCATACACTTACCCCCGTGTAGGAGAATAGTCAGTGAGTGGGGATTGATATTTGTATTGGTCAAATGTAGCTCTATTCTAGTGTTACAACATCAGCTTAATTTGATATCATATCGTGTTCTCCTCTTTGTTCCTTTAAAAAACATGAAAGTCAAACTAATGATTAAAGAATTGCCGTTTTTGGATCTGGCTGTACATTTACGTCCCGTATCGGCCACAGAGCATCTCTTCTTCAGGTCCTGCTCTCTGGTCCATCCACTCCCAGCCTGTGACGTCATGCTTCTTCTTGCGCTATTGTGCTATTGGCAAGAGAATGTCAGAGGCGCTTAAAGGAAGGAGGGATCTGCTGCTAACTCATGGATGAGAGCTGCCTCGTGCGAGGGCCAATTATAGTGTGTGTTCGGTGGAGTCTCTTCTAGAAAGAGGAAGGATTACACAGATAGCCTGCATAACCCACCCCACTAGTACCCTTACTTGTTCCCTTGCAATACAGGTACTTTTTTGAAAGCGAAGCAAAGCGTATTAAATAGCAATGGGATTATACCACTATTTAATCTTTATGGGGGTTTTCCATTGGTATACAACCTGGTTACACAGGGTAGTCACGGCATGGCATAATGGACAGGTGAACAGATCAGCCGTAGCTCTGGAGGTCACTGGGGCACTGCGATGCAGTGGTGGGTTTTCGTTTACAGTGCAGCTGCCGTGGAAAGCTCAGGGGAACAGGCTTCTGTCTTCAGTACAGTTCTCTCCGTTGAATATGGGTTCCTCGCTAGCTAGCTAGCTCGCGTTTGCTGTCCTCATGGCAGCGGACGCTACTGGTGCACTAAATTAATCTATCTCCATGGAAACTGTGGATTCCACCAATGAAGAGTGGGACCTTGCACATCCCTGATGCTGTGCTTGGTGGTTACTAGCTTGGAATTTATTTCATTATGGAAAAAAAAAGGTCAATGCCTTATTAGGGGCATGATGTCCTGACAACGGCATTCATAAAGGGTGTGTTTGAGCCGTCCCGCTTGAAGGGTGATCTCGTCGAACTAGTGGCCAATCATCTCTCTCCTTCCTCCCGCAGGTAACAGAGCTGAACGAGGCCCTGTCCAACGAGGAGAGGAACCTCCTGTCCGTGGCCTACAAGAACGTGGTGGGCGCCCGCCGCTCCTCCTGGAGGGTGATCTCCAGCATCGAGCAGAAGACCTCGGCCGACGGCAATGAGAAGAAGATCGAGATGGTGCGCGCCTACCGGGAGAAGATCGAGAAGGAGCTGGAGGCCGTGTGCCAGGACGTCCTGAACCTCCTGGACGGCTTCCTGATCAAGAACTGCAACGAGACGCAGCACGAGAGCAAGGTGTTCTACCTGAAGATGAAGGGCGACTACTACCGCTACCTGGCGGAGGTGGCGGCGGGCGAGCGGCGGGCGGCGGTGGTGGAGTCCTCGGAGAAGTCCTACAGCGAGGCGCACGCCATCAGCAAGGAGCACATGCAGCCCACGCACCCCATCCGGCTGGGGCTGGCGCTGAACTACTCCGTCTTCTACTACGAGATCCAGAACGCGCCGGAGCAGGCGTGCCACCTGGCCAAGACCGCCTTCGACGACGCCATCGCCGAGCTGGACACGCTGAACGAGGACTCCTACAAAGACTCCACGCTCATCATGCAGCTGCTGCGGGACAACCTGACTCTGTGGACCAGTGACCAGCAGGACGACGAGGCCGGCGAGGGCAACAACTAAAGAGGGAAGGTCCGACAACTTTGAGAGAAAAAAATTTAAAAACACACACCCGACACGAAGAGCCGGTGGACTGGGGGCAGAGCGCTTTTGCCGATGAAACTACCGCAGCAGCAGTTGTTTATTTTTCCATGTGTTAAATAGAATGGAAAGAGAGAGGGAGAGAGTGGAGGTTAAATCTTAGTTTTAGATATATATTTAAAGAGATATATATACACACGGTTTGAGAGGGGGTCTCGTTGAATTTCTCTTTGACATCTTTGCCAAAACCACTGACATGTCAGTCAATCAGCCTGAAGTGGTCGATGTTGGATTGAAATGGCAGCCTCACACTGGCAAATAGGAACTGGTCTGGTTCTGCGGAGATAAGCTGCTTAGTTAGGATTTTGCGTGACAGAGATGCATACGAGACATTTGAGAGTTAAACATGAATATTAAAAAAAAGCTTGAATGAGAATGCCTCAAAAAAAAAAAGTTTGCGTTGGTTCCAGCGCTGGACTGAAGGAGAACAGAACCATGCGAGCCTTCGGTATTGAATTTGATCATCCGAACCAGAGTTTAGGTTTTTAATCTGGCCCGAATTGACCATGTCATTTCTAAATTGGATGAAATTATATTGAAGACATATTATTAAATATTCCCTGTTGCTATCTTTGGCAATTTTTGGCATTTCAAATTACATCCGTCCTATCTATGACAACTAGGTCGCTGGAACCATCGATTAGTTTGGAGGTAAAGATTGCTCAAGGCAGAGACTTAACCATATAAGACAGAAAAAATGACTTAAAGCAGCTTCAGAGTTTGTGGTTTACTTCTGTGTTTGTTTTATTAAATGCACTTGCCTACTATACTGTTTATTCAGTGTAAGATGATAACAACAATAATATCGACTATTCAATATTGTGCATGCTGGTGATGTATTTATATCCAGTAGCTTGACTTTATTAAATTATACTGTGGGTGTTAAGTATTCCTATGATTGAGAAAACAGGCTTTGTCTGATGTTGATTTCTATTTATGTTGGATTAGTTTTTTCCGTTATGGTTTTGATTTGCTATACCAAAATGGTGATCGTAAAAATTGACCTGTAATGGGAGTTGCTATAGTGACATGCAATATGTGTATTTAATTTATTAAAGATAAAAAAAATTAATAGAATAGAGAAAATCACACCAGTGATCACTTAATCTCATCTGCTGGTGTTTGTCAGATTTGAAATATGATCTTTTGGTCCATTAAAACCGTATTTAAGTACTTTATTTTATCATGCTTTTCAGTTTTACTAATCGTAACGTTTCCAAATCTATCTTCCACTAATGAATTCAAATCATGGACCATATTTTTTGTTAGATTTTATTTAACATTTGTATTGTTTTTATACATTTCAGCTGTTGAGTGGCAAAATATCTTGAATGTGTCCTTATGTAGCAGTTGCACAAGAACCTAAAGTACAGCTATGAAAATAAAAAACAATATGACAAAATGATTAATGCACCATGTTCTGGTGTCTAGTGAGTTGTTGTAATGTCACCCAATGGTAAACTTTGCTTTCAATGAAAACCTTTTGGGATAAAAAAAAAAAATGCTTTAGCCTTCTGTTTTGTTGTGCCTCAAGTACAGTTTGTGCTTTTAATGGTTTGTGCCAGTATTATATATTTATATACAATACCCAAATGTGAAAACATATGTTTGAAACCAATCGTTTTACGTTAGGAAACTGCGTACCATGGCCGAAGGAAGCTGCTGAAATGGTTTCTCCTGACAATGCTGCTAGTTCAATAGGTTATTAGATTTACATGTTATGTGGATGTCGGTTAAAGGTACACTAAATAATTATACTTCGAAATGGCATAACTTAAAAGAGAGACCGAGAAATATTAAAGCGAAAGTAAACCAAGAGCCTTACAGGTTTTAGTAACAATTTCATTCACAATTCACTGTTAGCTAATATTGGTCACCATTACCTCACAGCGTGATCCATAGTTATTTTATGTTATATATTTAAAATATAGATGTGATGTTTAGATGTTGAGGGAACGTAGATGTTTAAGTTTAAGTCTTCGCAATAGCATTAGCTTCCATCGATCGACACTAGCTTAAAATCTTGAATCGAATGCTATTCTGGTTTGCTATTAGATCTAGCCAGAATTACTCACTTTCTAAAATATATTTTTGAACACTTTGTCGAGAGTATTTCCTTCACTGAAGAATATATCCTTGTTAAAAAATGTTTTGTTTTTATGTTTTCCACAACATATATTTTTGATTTTAACTATGCATAGGCCAACCTTAGTAAAACAACAATATTACAATGACAAAACAGTAACAACCTCCACCCAATATCATGTTTAGAAAACAAATTTTAAAGTAACTTCAGTGTGCTCATAGATTGGACAAACCAGTAGGCCTAAAACTGTATGGAGGAACAACAGAAAAATGAAATGGATGCATTCTGTGCTCAAAGCAGATTTGGCTGTCTTCTGTTGCCCATTAAAGTTATTTGTTTAACAGTTTTATGCTTTATTTTGGATTTTTCCTTGTATTATCATTATCATAGAAAAAACTATGCCAGGGCATATTTTTTCTCATTTGGCAAATGCAATGGGGAGCAAATAATTAATTTGGAAGCAAAATTGGAATCACGGAGCACACAACAATATTATAATAATACTGGAGGACAATATATCAGCAGAGTGCATCTACTGAAATACTGAAGCATGTTTTACCAATTGTTCAAATAGTTCAGCATTAACAATGTCAACCACCACAGAGTAGGACCACAGCTAATCGCCCGTCTTATGTTCCACAATGGACAACCCAAATCCTTTAACCTCTTGGGGTGCCAGCCTGCCACGGCTTCTGCCTGGCCCGCAGTCTCCTGCTGCAGCGCTCAGCCGTTCATCAGATGAATTTCTCTGCTTTGAACACTGCAGCTTGCCAGCCAATAGCTGGCAGGCCTCCCCCTTCCGAAGGAACCAATCCAATTGCTGTTGCTAGGGCTATAAAAAGTCTCCTGCTATAAGCCAGGCTCCTTGCTGCACTGCTGCTGCTCAGACACCTATCGCATCCTGTAGGAAGACTGCTCACGCTGCACAGGAGCCGTAAGGATGTATAGCCATGACACCTCCCCCACCATGTGCTGAAATGCACCGCCAGGATTTCTTTACGTTTACGTTTTTATCACTATTTTAATATTTATTTTTTAGGTACTAAACTATAGATGTGGGCAAAATTGGGGTTTTTACCTTTATTATAATTGTAAACATTTAATAATGAATTGGTGCAAATCTTATGAAATTCAATGATGAATTATGATATACTTCCAACTGAAAATTATGTTTATTAGCATGGCTTGCTAAATTAGAGCAACAATCTACCATTTTGTTGATCAGAACCAGAGGCGATGTGGTCTGAAGGTGGCTGGCACTGTGGTGAGGAGAGTATTGGTATGAACTCGACCCATAGTCAAGGCACTCCCTGGGGCTCAGCTCATGGAGACGCCGCTGCCGTTTTATCTGTGGGTCATTGCCCGTAGGAATATTCACATCACTGCTGCAAGTACACATACAGCATTTGTCTCACATTCATCCTGCGCTGAGACTCTCCAACCATGAGGGAGTTTCTCAGTGAAGGTATTAACGCCATAGCTAGCTGCTCCAGCAGCATACTAATGATTAATAATACCGTGATAGTTATTGGCTCACGGCACTGCCACCATGACGATAAAAACCAGCGATAGAGACAGAGGGAGGAGAGAGAGACAGTGAAAGACGGAGAACGATATTATCAGACAGAGCTTAGGAAAGACAGAGAAAGACAGAGAAGTAGAGATAGAGAGAGGAGAGAGACAGAGAGACAGAGAAAGAAACAACAATAGAGACAGCGAGAGGAGAGAGAGGCAGAGAAAGTTAAAAACTGACAGAGCGATATAGATGGACAGAGATAGCGAGAAAGATAAATATATAGAGACAGAGAGAAAGGCGAGAAACAGAGATAAATCCATTTCTGAATGCTCACCCTGGTTTATAAGTGTAAACATTACAGTATACATTATCCACCTGATTTACCACATCCCAGCAGTGGTCCCTGCATGCAGCACAACATGTGATGCCAACGCTTTATCAAAGCCATTCTAGCAAGACAAGAGCTTTGTAGCAGTCGATCAATGTCGGTTTGTTGACAGCAAACGTCTGGCCCACAAGTCCTTTAAACCTGGCTGGCTCCTGGGTTGTATGTGAGTCATGGACACACTGGGTGGTCCAGGCTGGCAGTGTGGGACTTGCATGCAGTGTGTGATTGCATGTGGAATGACAGCAGTCAGTAAGAGATGTACTATGGTGAGAGAGACACAAAGAGGGGAGATTGAGACAGAGAGAGGGAAAGACAGAGAGGAGAGAATGAGATGAATAAATGGGTGAAACGGAGCGAGAGAGAGAAAAAAGACAGGGGAGAAAGAGAGAAAAAAGACAGGAGAGAGAGAGAGAGAGAGAGAGAGAGAGAGAGGGAGAAAGAGAGAGAGAACTGTGAAAGAGGACCCTTGTCACTAGTGAGAACAGAGCTGAGTCTATCCTATAAATAGGGCTTCTTGCAGCCTTTGAGTAGACAGTGAGTCGATGACAGACATCAATGTGACAGACGGGCCACTGAAGAGATACGGTTCTGCATAGAGAGCCATCCCAGACCAGGGCAACTGTCCCGGACGGGGATAAGGATTTACCTCTGCAGGTCATGAGGACACATTCAACCCCACACATAACACAGCCACGTTTTCTTGATGTTCGTATAGGACATGATCTGTGCAACCACCAAAACTCAGCAATGCAATGAGTTGTGTTCTCAGTGTAAAGTATAAATGTTATGGAAGACTGCTGCCTACTCAATAATTCATTCCTGCATTTAGACTTTGTATTATTTATCCAAAGCACCACCATGTTCAGCAGATGGTTTTTGAAGGAGCTATTTTAGGAGCAACTTGTCCAAAAAATTGAGTAGACATTGCATCTGATTATCAGTAAAAGTTCATATTCTTTGAACCTATTTAAGGATGAGTTTCATCCATACATTCAGCCTGTAAATGTATATAAATAGAGTTAATCAAACATGTTTGTCAAGCCGTGTTTCCATTCTTTGCATCAGATGGGATTATGTGAATCTTCTAAAGAGTGGGGATGACAGAAGTTATAATAGGGATTCTATAATTACATCGTCTCAAACACCTGCTTTTACACCAGTTACATCACCCTCAAAGTTATTTTAAGCCATTCCAGTTCAGAAGCTCCAGAATCATTGACTAACAATATCAGACTCCATGGCATTTATGACAAATGCACACAGCAAATAAAAAACACAGCTAACCAAGGTGTGCATCAAGGTGGTCAATAGTCAATGAAGACTGCTTCAGGGGCATTCCTTTCTCTTTACCTTTACTCTTTAAACCAATATATTCAAACCCTTCACTACCCTCCTTCCAATATTGTAAAATGGATGGATGTTAAGGCAGGAGAAGTAAACAAATCTTCCTTTAGCTCAAATGAGGAAAAGGTAAAGACACCTGTTATAGTGTACAAATGAGACCTGATGACCAAAGCAACAATATCTGTGACGCAATCAACTTCAGTTACAAGTACTACCATGTGCAGTGGCGGCAGAAAAGGTATGCAGAGGTGAAGAGTTCTGACTGCTACATTCACTTTGACTGCTAAAATAATCTAATCTAAAGTATTAAGAATCAGAGCCTGCAGATATGACGATTGTAGAGGCGTGGTTGCACCATTTTTTACGATTGATTGATCGATCGTTTGATGAGTTTTGGGACCAGGTGAGATCATCAGAGATGTGGATGCATGAGGGAATCTGATGCTTGACACATGCAGATTGCAGATGGGTGATGCAGGGGTGTGTGATTGGCTTCATACCCAGCCTGTCCATGATGAGTTCCTGGTCTTCATGGAGTTAATCCCCAGATGGCGTTGTGCACACCACGCAGCCAGGTGTGAACCTCATCCCAGTAGGCCGTCACTATGCCACCTCTGGTAAGACCTCCCACCGCCGTCTCATTCGGGTCATGAACAGGAACGCGGTCAACATGGGTGAACAGGGGGACCAGAGGAGGCCTCAGCACGCTGCCTTGTGGCACGCCGGTGTTCAGGGTGATAGCGGAGGAGTGGAAGGTTTGTCTGACTCAACAACTGCGATCTGGTGAGTCAGAAAGCCCGGGGTCCAGGTGCAAAGGGAGGTGCTGGTACCAGGCTGGCTGAGCTAGGAGATCAGGAGGGGATCTCAGTGTCAAACGCTGAACTGAATTGAGTTAACAGCATTCTGACGTACAAGTTCTGCCCTGTCCAGGTGGGTCGGGGTTGAGTGAGGGGCCGGGGGGATGGCGTATCCCCTGGACCAGGTCCAATGTGGCAGGTCGACCGGTTAGGTGTGAACTGATGATCGGGAAGCCCTTGGCGATGATTGGGGGAGAGTGCGACCGGATGGAAGTCGTTAATGGGCGTAGCAGTGGAGTGGTTCCATGATGGTGGTTTTAAAACTAATGGGCACCACTGGCCGGGCCAGGGACAAATTGAAAGTGTCCGGAAACACCGGGCCAGCTGCTCTGGGCAGGCACTAAGCACAAGGCCGTTATTCTTATTGTGTAGACACACAAACAATAAGAATAGTGCCTTATTTTGTTTAAGAGATAGACTGATTAATCTGTTCATTAAAAGGCCCAAGAAAAATGCAAGTCATGCAATAGAGTTTGATAACAAATCAATAATTTACACAAATCAAAAACATATTTACAACAGCCTGAATCCCAATCCCTCTCTTCTCAGACTAATCAAACTGTCAACCCACATTCACACATTTTCAAAAACCTTACGCTTCATCTCAAATTGACACGCATCAGTCACGCCAAGTGGCTGACGGCCATATTACACCTCCCAGCGTCTGCGAGTGCAGCTCATTACACGCACGCCACTGCTGGGAAAACCCCCGCATCGTGAGAGTGCCTCAACCAGGGGAGAGGGCAGGGAGAGGGCTGGGTAGGCGGGCAACCATGGAGGTATCCACTGTGAGACCAGGGGAAGGGGGTTCATGTGGATATGGTTTTTAAATGCTATTATTTTCATATTTTATTTAAAATCCATGGCACGGAAAGGGCTCCTTGATATTGCTTTGTAGATTACTTTGAATGGGATAATACTTTAATAACTGTATAGTTTAACATAGTTATATATGCAATTATACATATCTCACATTACTGTCCTGTGAATTGCATTATTCATGAGAAGTGGGTTTCGGGAATATACATTCTTATTTATTTTATATATATAAGTAATAAAATATAATGTTATATCGCAAGACATAATATAAACTCCTATAATCTGAATCAGGTTAGAGAGCGGTCATCAGCAGTGGCCTCCTATTCTCCAACAGAGCTCAGTTGCCCTGTTGCATGGCAACTGTTTCCACAGAAATCCATACACTATAGCAATAGAAGAATGTGAACACACACACTTGTAGCTTCGTTTCATGTCATTTCCATGTCTATAAAGACATATTTGAGGCGTCCATTTCTGCGTCTTTGTGTCACTCATAGTATGTAGCCTGTGCAAGATTAAAACAACTCACAAGACAGTTTTGTATTGCAAGTGTGTATTCAAAGAACTTGTTCAGTTAAACATGTGTGTCGTTTATTAATGGCATCACAACGTAAAAAACACACAGCATCAACAAGCTCTAATTCACATAAACGATATATTAAGCTGCCAATATCGATTTAAACATGAAATCAACCCTTGTTTTCCCCATGGGTAACCCCAGTTCATGTTAGGTATACTCTGCTGCTGCACTGTACATAACGGACAGGCTCGTCTGATTACACTTCCTACTGTGAAAGCCAAGGCAGCCCAACATCACATGGTATTTGGACCGTAAGTAATATTAGTATTATTGCAAAGCGATGTCAGCTCACTCCTAAGCTTATAGCTCAACACGACGCGTGTCGGCTACTATCCGCTGCCTCCAAAAGGCAGGTCTGACGGACCGATGGGCTGATCAGCGTCAGCCTCAAAGACTGTTGCTGCTGCACTCCTGTTTCTCCTCCTCCTTACTGTAGTCCAGCTTTCTTTTTGCTGCATCATGCAGGGGCGCCGGCCCCCCCGGGCGGCCGCCCGCGCGGGAGAAGGCACGCCCGGCAGCCGCGCCGCGCAAAC
>JAOPJL010000053.1:8044633-8056188 GCA_027123545.1 Trisopterus esmarkii | reverse complement strand
GTGTGTGTGTGTGTGTGTGTGTGTGTGTGTGTGTGTGTGTGTGTGTGTGTGTGTGTGTGTGTGTGTGTGTGTATGCAAAGGAGCCATTCCATGTTACCTGATAGGTGCGATTCGACAGGTAGGTTGTGAACCAGAATAGGGCCGATTCAGCAATGCCAAGTTTGGTAAGAGTGGCAAGGAGGATCATAATAATGGGAGCATAATAATAATACAGAATAGTACAGAACACAGCCACATATGTGAGCATTGTTGAACTTAACAGCAACAACAATAGGGGATTTAATTGATTCAAAACTTAAATAGGGGATACACTATACGAGTAAACTAATTAAACAAATAATTATATATATATATTTTAGCTGTTTAGCATTTATGTAAAATGAAAAATAGGATTCCGAATGAACAAAAAGAAAAAGCATAGAAGGTTAAAGTAAAGTGTTTGAAAACTTTTGAAAACTGATGTAACTGATGTCTCAGTAGTAATAATTATTTGCACACTTGGGTCCCACTAATGGATCCTGTGAGCGAGTTCTCAATATGGAAACAATGTTTTGTACAGCTTTATCCCACATTGGGCAATTTGTTTTATCGTTTTCATAGTTATGGAAAATCATTGGAAACACACAGGGCAGAATTTCATCATTAAGTGCTTCATATGGGACTCATTATAACCTCAGCGATGATGCTGTTAACATCATTAACTTATTTGAATAAGATGAATAACTCATTCCAAACACACACAACAAAACAACAAAATAAAAAATACAAATGCTTGTGTATGTTTGCGTGCAAATGTATATTTATATATGTTTATAAAAATATATATATAAGCAACAAAACAAAATAAAGCACTGTGAAGTTTGCTTGTCTGAAATTATTTTGAACAGTTAGGTAATCATTAATCTAATCAGTCAAATAAGTTAATAATTTGATTGGTAAACATTGATTGACAGCAGAAAGGTGTGAAAAACATGAAACATCAATAAATTGCTTCTACTTCTATTTAGTTTAAATCCAAAGAGAATTCAGTGCATTCAACAATGAGATACAACCCAAAAGTTCAAGAGTCATTATGTCATTATGTATATATTATGTCCATACAATTTGTTAAATAAGAAAACTGCTTAAAGCACCCTTCTGTAAGAGCTACAATATAGAAAGAAAAGAAAGAGAAATGTGGACGTTTCAATAAAACATTTTATTCTTTATTTTTTTATTAATTCTTTATTTTTCCTACATCCTAACTCATACATAGTTTGCATCTGTCTGTAAGTGAACAGTTTAAACATAAATACTGCAACATTAAATTGGAATAACTTAACAACACAGGTAAACAATACAAATACTACTATTACTTAATAATAGTTAATACTATTAACGACTCTTAATTGTCAAAAGCTAAAAAAAGCGAAATAATCTAAATTTAGATAGCAAATGAGATGACCTCATTGGATTAATGGTTCTCATGGTTTCATTTGGTAACGTTGTACTTAAATATCACCATGCATGGTGTCCTCTCAGGACACTAGGCATTCATGAAAAAAAGCAAGTCCTCGGTTACATTCTTTCCTTGAACTGTATTGCTTTTGCGGAATATCCTGAGCCGGGACTTCATCCGCGCATTCCAACATGTAACTTCAAGTGGATTGTCTCGCAAAGATCTTGATTTTTCCTAAATTTACAATTTGAGCCCATGTACAAAAAGGAAGTTTAGGTAATGGTGCATGAATGTATTTTTGTATACAACATCTATGTATATAAATATATATCATAGACATATGTTTTCATGGCTTACAAATATTACAACTCAACACAATCGAATGGTGCTCCTTTTTCAACTCGAAACATAAACAGTAAAGTCGTTGTGGTTCAGGTTCTGGTTGCATTTTTTCTGTACCTCAACGGTCTGCTCCTGACAAGCTTTTTCAAGAAGGAGGTCTTTCGTAGAAGCATGCGCTATATCTTCTTCGCCTATACCCTGATGTCAGACTGCCTGTACCTGTTACTGACCAATCTTCTGTTAATCCTGGTTTTCTTTGGAAATGTCATTGAAATACAGATCTGTATTCTTATGGTCACAGTGGTGTCTGTGTACACGTTTGCCTTCCCTTTAACACTGACATTAATGACTCTGGAGTGTTATGTGGCCATCTGCATGCCCATGCAGCACGGGGCCTTATGCACCCCACGCAACGCTCTGCACTGCATTCTGATAATCACCACTATCAGCTCCATACCCATCAGCATCTCTCTCTCCATCTACTGGGCCACCATGCCTACCATCAACACGGGGTATACGATGTGCACGTCTGAAATGTTCATGATTCACAGATGGCACGAACATGTCGTATCAGTTATTAATCAGATATACTTTTTAATCATGCTTGTCATCATTGTGTTCTGTTATGTTCAAATCACAAAAGCAGCCAGGAAAGCATCAGGAGAGACTAAGAAATCCTCAGGGAAGGGACTCAGAACGGTACTCCTTCATGGTTTTCAGCTCATTCTCTGCCTTACTCGGTTTTGGTGTCCTTTTGTTGAAGCTGCTGTTATGCAGAATGATCTTCTTTTATTCATTAATGTAAGATACACCAATTATATAATGTTTACTCTTGCCCCGAGATGTCTAAGCTCCCTTGTATATGGCCTGAGGGATAAAAAATTATTTCTAGTGTTTAAATACTATGCTGTCTTTGGTTTGTGTAACAAATCAACTCCTGCATTGGCTGATTGAAAAACTTAAGAAGAAAAAACAAACACAGCCAAAACAGCATTCTTAAACAAAGAGCAATGATGTTCCTGAACTGTTGTGTGGTGTGAGAACTTCAGGATCAGAAACAACCATTAGATTTAAGATTGGTATCTTTTAGGGCAGTGTTTCTCAAATGGGTGAACCTATCCCCAGGGTTACTTTCAATGATTGCATGGGGGATGAGGTAAATGCACATCATTTAAAATCTAAATACTGCTTTAATAGAATCATGTTTATCTCAATATTATATATAATTATAATAAATATCGTACTTATGAATGACAGAAATCATAATTGAAGCACAATTCCACTTGTACTCTAACTGTATGTATTCACAATAACAGTTTTATGTTCATGTTTATAAATATAATAACATGCATATACATTTCCCTCCTCTTAATGTTTGTGTGCTCTTTGAGGGCTACTCGGCTGAAATAAATATATATGAGAGGGTACATTAGGGGTTTATGGTACAGTATAAATATATATATATATATATATATATATATATATATATTTAACTTTTCCATACCAATACATTACACTTTGATTAAGTTATTTTTAATATATTCGGTCTGACCATCTGTCCATCCATTTTTGCCTTGGTATCGGCTGCAGGTAAGCAAATCACTGCTGAGATGGGCAGTGTTTGTTTTGCAGTGTTTGGTCCTATGGAGGAGGACTTGGGCAAAGACCAAGACTTGGAGGACTTGGGCAAAGACCAGCGGCCCTGTTGAGCTTTTCTGACGGTGAAGCTGCTGACCAACCAGAAGGTGAAGTTAGGTTGTACAATTAAGGGCCACGTTGGGAGCCTCAGCCAGCCTGTGTGTTGGTATTTAGGGGAACCTCTGCACAACAATATATGGGGGTTGCCCAAAATATATCCCTTCAAGTCTAACACATTACAACCAAGTCATTCACAAGATCATATACAGAACAGGACTAGGGAGAGAGGTGACTGGGTTTGTATTTTTAAGCCAATTTGGGCCACGCACACAAACACACGCACACAAACAGACAACCAATGTCTGTTTGTGTGCGTGTGTGTGTGTGTGTGTGTGTGTGTGTGTGTGTGTGTGTGTGTGTGTGTGTGAGCTTCATCAGTGTGCCTGTGAACTGTACACGTCTCATGTACCAACAAAGCAATGCAAAATAAACGAATAAACTATAAATTAATCTAAAACCATACAATGTGTCAGTATTATATATATTAGATGATTAAAATATTACTCATATATATCTGCCCTGGGCTTGTAATATGGCAATAGTACAATATTACTGAAGAAAATGTATTTGTTGTTTAATCTTAATATATTGAGATTAAACAACAATATTATTAATATTAATATATTAATATATACATACTAAATATATTGGTATAAATAATATATTATACAAGTTTAAATGTTAAAATATTGCCCAATATCCCGAGATAGCGAACCAATCAAATTGTGCCATCTAGGGAGTTCACGTGTAGCATATATGTAGCCAATGAAAAGCCACTTAGAAGGTATGACAACATTGGAATATTTCTCTCTACTCATTGGGCCTTATTTATATCACCATGCATGTTTCGATCTAAGAGCACTAGGTGTTCATGAAAGAAGGCAAATCGAGCGTCACTTAGTTTTTTTGAAACTGCTTTCCTGGAACCACCTGGGCCACAACCTGCTCCAGTCATTTTAGGTGGACTGTCTCGCAAATGTCTTTTTTTTTTTTACACAATTTACTATTTCAGTCCTTGGACATGTTCATATAAGCAGTTCACGTAATGGTGCATGAATTGGTAATTAAATACAAAATATACATATATATGTGTATACACTAGCCACTAATATATTAACATGGCTTCTAACTCAACAAGACCTGGATGGATAGGGTCTATCCATTACCAGGCTCTAATTGTACAGGTTCTGATTGCAATTTTTCTGTACCTCAACTGTCTGCTCCTCATAACCTTTTTCAAGAAGGAAGTTTTTCGCAAAAGCATGCGCTACATCTTCTTTGCCTATACCCTAATGTCGGACTGCCTGTACCTAATTGTGACTGACGTTCTGTTACTCTTGTCGTTTTATCAAATTGCCATTCATATTTGGCTCTGTATTCTCTTCCTTATAGTGGGGACTGCATACAATGTTGTCTTCCCTTTAACACTGACACTGATGACTCTGGAGCGTTATGTGGCCATCTGCATGCCCATGCAGCACGGGGCCTTATGCACCCCACACAACTCTCTGCACTGCATTCTGACAATCAACGCTATCAGCATCTTACCGATCTGCATCTCTCTCACCATCTACTGGGCCTCGGTGCCTGTCAGCAGGTACATAGAGGATGCGATGTGCAGGATTGAAATTCTCAACATTCACAGATGGCAGAGTCATTACTGGTCGGCCATAAGTCAGTTATACTTTATCAGCATGTTCATCATCGTTATTTTCTGTTATGTTCAAATCTTCAAAGCAGCCAGGAAAGCATCAGGAGAAACTAAGAAATCCTCAGGGAAGGGACTCAGAACGGTACTCCTTCATGGTTTTCAGCTCCTTCTCTGCCTTTCTCGGTTGTGGTGCCCTTTAGTTGAAGCTGCTGTCTTGCGGATTGATTATCGTTTATACGTTGATGTAAGGTACACCGATTACATATTGTTTATTCTCGCCCCGAGATGTTTAAGTTCCCTTGTTTATGGCCTCAGGGACCAAAGTTTATTTGTCTTTTTAAAATATTATGCTGTATTTGGTTTGTGTAACAAAGCACCTTCAGATTTTTTGCCAGATTGAAATCAATAGATTTGAAGGTCCTGAAGAAATCATTGCTGCCTGAATGGTTTATTGAATGTTAGGGTAGGGTGAATTTGTTTTATGGCCTCCTTTTTTCTATGCCTACACTGTAAATAGAAAAATGGAAAACATTGGTAAAAAGTCTGGAAGCAAAGTTTCCAGATGGATAAGGTCAAACTACAGTAAATAACTACTGTTCCACAAATGACACGTATTGAACTTTCAAAATACAGAGCACGTTTATCAGTCAAAGCATATTGATGTTGATAAATGTTCACTAAACAGTGGAAAAACTGATGTCATTTCAAAATACATTTAAACAACTACCGTTCAGGTAAATCTCTGTAAATGTATGCATGTATTTGTTACTTTATGAAACTGCCCAGTCTACCAACTATTATTCAGGTACAATAACTAAGAAATAATGTATACAAACTAATAGATACATAAAACAAAAGACAATTTCCAGTATTGATCAGTAATGCTTGAGGATTACTAGATTAGAAAATGTTCATTGGACAGGGGAAAAGGAACATTTGTGGCCCTATGTGGTTGGCCCTATGTACTCCTGATAACTGACAGAGGACTTGGGAAAAGACCAGCGGTCATGTTGAGCTTCTCTGACAGTGAAGCTGTTGATCAACCAAAATGTGAAGTTAGGTTGTAGAATTAAGGGCCATGTTGGGAGCCTGATTTAAAAATTCAGCCAGCCTGTTAGTCACTTTGCAGGCAAACCTTTGCACGACAATACATGGGGATCTCAGTTAGTGGTGTTTGTCAGTTTCTGTCGTGTTTTATTGCACATTTATCGCATTTTGCAAATTTATTTTCTGTTGGAAGACTTATTGCTCGTTGGCCGGAAACAAAAAGGGGTGCTGTTTACGCTTGGGCGTAGTCTTTTCGCTCTGCTCTTTCCCTACTGTTGAGAAGGAGAACCGAGTGAAAGGACTACAACCAAAGTTAAACAGCGTCCCTTTCCATTTTCGGCCAACGAGCAATGAGTCTTTGTGGGGGGACACAAACAAACCAAGCCGCATTACTTGCCACCATTGTGACACGCTGTTATTACTTACTGGCATGATGTTATTATTTATTATGATTAAAACCGGATTTTGCCAAGCACAACCCTGACTCCGTCCACTCTGTACAAAGGAACTGTTACAGTCTTCCAACAGAAATCAATGGGATTTACAAAATGCGATAAATGTGCAATAAAACACGACAGAAAATGTATTTCACTACGATACTTGATTTGGAACATCAACGAACACCACTAGCCACTTATGAGTTGCACATTTCTGAATACATATGTTTAGGGTTGTTTTAAGGACAGGTTTCTGCATACTCGTAGCTAGACATTCTGAAGCAGGCAGGGGCGATTCTAGGGGGCTCAATGTAAAAAAATACTGTAATTGTCCTATAAGCCTGTATGAAATTGTCGTGGAAATATCAATCATAACTGTAATATACAATCACATACAAATTATATTAACCTTGTTTATATAATGACTATGTACACTAAAAGGAACGGTATACATTCTCCATGTATCTTAAGATACATCCCTTCCTCTCTCTAACAATGAAGTTAAGGTAGTTCAGATTTACATTCCCACTGGAGCCACTAAGGCTGGTACTGAGGCCAGACCAATCGACTGACTTCTTTGTTGTGTAGATTTGCTTAATTGTATTACAGCCCTGTCTTACAGACTTGCAGACATCTCCAATTCCTACCTAGTGTATTGCAAGTTAACTTGGCCTTTCCCGCCAATCCTAAATGCTCCAGAATGGTCACTCCCACTCAGCTTTGTTAACTGTATATTCCCTAGCCACAATGCAAAGTTTCCCTATAAGAATATTGTTCACCCATTGTCTCACTGAATGTATCCTTGGTAACTTGGCTGCCTGTACTTTCCCATGATCATGCTCTAATATTAAATCAAATATTTCGCTGTCCGACGTGTCCTAAAAATAACTGTCTCTTCATCAGAAATTGATGTAGCAGGCCTAAACAACTTAAATTGAATAAGTTTGGAATTTATATTTTCAACTGATAAATCAATTAACTCTATAGTTAGAGTTAGAATTTATTTTATCAAAATCATATCAATATCATATTACATTTCTTATCACTATATACCTCATGTTTGTTTGTGTCATCATATTCACTGAAGTGATAACTTTTGAAACGCTGAAACGATACTGTAGTCGTATGTAGGATCTATACTCAACAGGGCATCTCGGTCTAATTAACGGTTGGTGGTGATGATGATACAATAAAGCCTCTTATTTAACACATTGACACAAGACAGTGAAGCCACTAATAGTGAATGCACCTAATAAACCTGCAGATAATAAAAGTTATTACGTGTAATTACTATTTCAAATGTTTCCTCCAAAATCATTGGTAAAAACAGAAGAATTCCAAACTTATATTCATTGACCCACGCATAAACATAAGGGTAATAAGAATAGCATAATCTAAGTTCCCTCTGGAGTAATAACGCCTATGATAACCCCATGGGAGAAAAAAATGACAAATCACAACCATGGAAAATGAGGGTACAATACATAAGACGTCACAGATCCATAATACTAATATAAAATAAAATACGGCTATTTGGTCATTCACATGTGGGCTGAGGAGCAGCAACTAATAATTGGACTGGATTTGGCATTCCTCTAATTTTGTTATTTTATCAGACAACTGGAATATACCGACATCCATCTTCCTATTTTAAATTGGATGCGTGTCGACGCAATTGTTAGGTTAATGCACTATTTTTTAACAGATATTTGATCCTTAATGGTGTGTATGTTAACAAATTTCCCTCTTTAGGTTTTCTTCCCAGTTCACATTTCAACATGCAGAATGTGACTGGGTTGTTGGGCAATTCTACATCTCCAACCAATTTACACGTTATCCTCAAGGTGTGTGTGGTGGTTCCCTTCTTCTCCATCTTCCTCTTCTGCATCGTGCTCACGCTCTACATCTTTGCATCTAACCGGCACTTCATGGACAGCACGCGCTACATCTTGTTTGCCTTCATGCTGGTCAATGACACCCTATTAATTTTATCCTCTGTGCTGCTCTTTCTGCTGGCCATGGGCCGATCGAGGTTCCCCATTGTTGTCTGTGCCCCCCTGCTGTTTTTCTCCACTGCTTCCTTCCTCAACACCCCTCTCATCCTAGCTACCATGTCACTGGAGCGCTACGTGGCCATCATGTACCCACTGCAGTGCCCACCTGCATGGCGCTCTGACCGCGTCTGGATCATCTTGCTGTGCCTGTGGCTCATCAGCTGTGTCCTCCCCACCGTGGACTTCTCCATAGCAGGGGCTCGTCCCGGTGTGAACGTCCTCTCCACACCCGTCTATTGCAATGCAGGGGTGCTCAACTCGTCTCCCGCCCAGAATTTGTTCAAGGTCTGCCTGAATGGGCTTTTCTTTGGGTCGGTGGCACTCATGATCCTCTACACCTACATAAGGATCCTCCTGGAGACCAAGAAGATGAGGCGGGACAGAGTCTCTGTGAACAAAGCCATGCACACTGTGCTGCTCCACGGCTTTCAGCTGCTGCTCTGCCTCATGGCCTTCACCAATCCCATTACAGAAAGGCTACTCCTGATCAACACCTATTGGCCGCCTGGTGACATCTACTTCTTCACCTTTTTCTGTTTTGCCCTCATACCACGTTTCCTCAGCCCCCTCATCTACGGCTGGCGGGACAAGAGCCTGAGAGACCACATGAGAAAAGTCACGTTTTGCTGCTCTAATCGTCTCAGGACCAGTGGCATGCTGAAGCCATCTGGATTTTGAAATGATAAATTTTTTCCCCAAAAGCAAAATCAGTGTGACATGTTATGTCTTTTATTTGGTGTGTATACCTTTTTGAAGACAATTCTTTAAAGATGATTGAACATGTTATGGAAACATTAAAATGCATATTTTTGTAGATTATGAACCTGTGATATGGTCAGCTACTGATGTTACGAATAACACAGCACCAGAAATCGTAAGTTGTAAATTTGATCAAATTCGGACTTATTTTTGGCCATGACTAAAGTGTGCTTAAAAAACACCAAAACACATTTTCAGTTACAATCTCGTCACACTGAAATAACTGTACGGCAATAAGGCATATGCACTTGTGTAACACATATGTCACAAATTAAATTCCCTCTTACAACCTAGTTGTATAAGAACAGATAGAAAAATTATTGCTTCTTCATATTATGTTTACTATACTGCTGTGAATAAAGTTTATATTGTTTTCTGAATTATTGTATTCAGCAAAATTAGAAATTGTATTTAAATGTTTATTGGCGTACCTTTTCTGTATTTATTATTGACAACATATAACATAACAGCTGGGCCCCTATTTTCAGATCCACTGAAATAAATAAAGATGTGCTTAGGCAGGTTTTTATACACATACAGATTATTGAAACATAAATGAGGCATTCCTTTGATGAACATTCAAAACTATCAGATATCTACACAAAGGGTAACAGAGTATACATGTATCTGATGCCATAATGTATTGAAACATCAGCAGTAGCTTCACATTTATAGGCTACATGTCCCCCAATATACAGTTGCATTTTTTGCCCATCATATAGAGCAGTAGGGAAAGTGCCTGTTAGGTCCTATTGGACTTGAGATATTGTTCACTCAGAGTACAAACATTTACTTGAATTGAAAAACTACTCTGATATTACCCTCTGCTTGGGTTAAAACGTTTGTTGCCTCCTACTAACGAAATTCTGAAAGTCAAACAGTCATCATTAGGCCGCGGAATCATAAAATATTATGGAAGGGTCAACAACTAATGTTGACAATAAATAAAAACATCTTGAGGATATAAACATTCACAATTCTTGAACCTTTCCTCTGACCAATGATTATCAATCAATAGTCTCTAGCCCCCTCTGTTGTTGGAAAGGGGAGCTGTGCTCCAAATAGTTCACCATCAGTTTTATTGAAAACCTTAAATGGGTATTTTATACAGATAATATATATAATATGATATTCAACCCTTTTCTGAGCATCCCATATACAGCATATGTGACACTAAAAAAGTCTTGAGTCACCGGAGTACTCAAAAACTAACATCTCATAAACAATTCAAAAGGGAAAGTTATGTAAGCACAGTTGAGGGCCGACATAACAAAGGTAGGCCTATTGGAGTTTTACTACAAACCTCTCAAAATCAAGGACAACATCTCAAGAGGTTTATTTTTTCCTCTTTAAGTAAGGTTAAGGAAAAGTCTTTATGAATGCGCTAATTCAATTCAATTCAATTTTATTTGCATAGCCCTTAATCACCATTACAGTCTCAAAGGGCTTAACAGGTCAAACATTTGGCACCCCCCTTTACCCAAGCCCCCACAAGGGCAAGAAAAAACTCCCTTGTTTAACAAGGAAGAAATCTTGAGAAGATAATGATCCATATAAAACCCTTTAGCTATATTGGCCATAATATTGTTCAGGTATTTGGTTATTTAATTTTCCACATCCTGGCTTCATTTATAAAAACATGCCATTTACATTTTTTAGGAATTATGATGTTAGTTGGCCTACTGTCAGTAGGCCTTTAGCTTGGCGTTGAGTCCTAGCCTGGGGTTATTTCACATTTTTGGGGTTTATGAATTTTATATCTCTTATTTTGAAACCCAACACAGTAGACCCTTATAACAATTAGAATGCATTTTGCGATAGCCTATAGGCCTACTTTGGTATGGTTGTAATTGTATGTGTGAAAGTGGGACATTCAGACTGTAACTAATGCAGTTTTAACCCTACAGGCTAGATGATGTAGCCTATATAGGCTACAGTCTAGATGGAAACAGGGGTCTACGAGCACATAGTGGATTTTTTTTCCCACCTGTTTTTTCTTAATCTTTAAAGTGTCTACTTTAAGATTCTGACAGGTACCAGGATGAAAAAATGTCCCATGGGGTTTATTTTTAACCCTTTACTGCACCTATCCCAAATTCGAAGCTGAAAAAACTGAAATTGAAATTGGC
>JAOPJL010000053.1:8009804-8023793 GCA_027123545.1 Trisopterus esmarkii | reverse complement strand
CACACACACACACACACACACACACACACACACACACACACACACACACACACACACACACACACACACACTCTAACAGGTGAAGAAGCCTTGTTTAACCACGTACGTCGACCCGTGCCTGGTGGGGTGTGTTTTGGACAAGCTGACAGCCGTGATGCTACTAGTGTTACAGACACAAGCACTCATTCCGCACGCACACACACAGCCAACAGTGCCCATAAAGTCTGTGTGGTGATACCCACACACATACAAGATACAAAGGCTTACACATACACCTATTAACATCTATTAGCATAATAGTGTTGCAGCTGTGTCTGTTAAGGCTAACAGCTGACCTGCAGTCCTGGCTTTTTGTGCCCATTTCCAGCCAACTGCTAGACACACAACAAGCCCCTCTCTGTTCTGCTATGTACTGTCTCTAGACAATAAGGGAAGCCGGTTAGTGCGTTCTCAAGAACACCCAGTTTGACTTGAAGCTTTACCCCAGTAAACATTTCTTATAACATTGGAAACCTTTTTAATGTGGCATCTCCGCTTTATACCCTTTTTAAAAGATGAGATATTGGGAGCTGGAGTCATTTTTCTTGGGTTGAAGTAAGTCCCAACCAAAGTAAGTCTCACTTGATATCAGTCTTATGGTCTGTACTATATATAGTATTGACTGTAGTATGGCTGCCTATGGGCAACAACATAACATCACTGTAGCAATGCAGGATGTAATACTGCATTGCTACAGTGTGACAGCCCCAACGTGTGGAAAGAAGGCAGCACAAGAAATCAGGTTTCCTTCTTATTACCTTTTCATGGTCTGCAGCACTTGAAGGCCAACTTGAGAATCTAAAAAGGTGTGTCTGAAGGATGCAGTTGTAACTAAGAAGCAGCCAACATTATTGTCGATGCAGTTTAGAGTCATGGGCTAATGAGGATTTCACATGCTGTAGTCTTATCGATGGGACACCTCAGCATATCAATAGTGTTGCTAATAATAATTTGTGCTGTATACCTTTTAACTTTGGTAAGTTGTTATATATAATAATATAGCCTATTGCTCGTCAGTCAATGGCCATACTGAAGCCTCATTAATATTGAAATCTGCACTCCCATGCACTTGCTGTTGAATACATTTAGGAATTACACAGGGAATTATCAAATTTTTTGGGATGAATAATCATCGTCTTGCATGGTGTGAGAAATGATTCCATACTATAACCAGAGCAAACAAACAGACCATAATCCCCATCGGATATTGTGAAATGGCCTGTTTGCTTTTCTGTGACCCTGCCTTGTACTTCAAATATATACCGCAGCAGTGGCTTTATTAGGTATGTTCCACATCAAAGCTGGACCTCTGCCAAATTAGCTATCCCTGTTCCTACCACTGCCCACTCCAACTCTCATATGTCTCTGTACTGTATTTATGTGGTCGGCTTAGCTCAGGCTGTAGAGCGGGTTGACTTGTCACCGGAAGGTTGCTAGTTCGATCCCCAGATGTCACTGAGTGGGACGCCTTACCCTAACTACTCCCTACTGTCGCCTTGCTTGGTGACTCCACCGTTTGTGTGTGTGAATGTGTGTGTGTGAATTGTTGTAAGTTGCTTTGGATAGAAGCCTAAATGTAAAAGTATATGCAGGTGTTGAGGATACGTACTACTCTATAAGTCAACAACTTTTCATTGCTGGTGCTGAGGTTCCTGGGCTTGTATCTGTTGAGAACGGGGTTACATTCAGAACGGGGTCTAAAGAGCTGTTCCTGATTGCACTGTGGAGAGCCGGTCAACGACCAAACATTGCAGTGAGTTTGCAGTTGATTCTATTTTTGCGTCTGCTTGGATTGTGAAGGGGATCATAACAAAATAAGTGGCTTGGACTATTTAAAGCGCAAAATACAGTTGTAATATTTCATTTTGGACGATTGGATTACATTGGATTCCCAAGGGGGGGCACTAGTCCATTTGAAGAATGTACATGCAGCGGTATGGCCTGAGCCATTGCATTATGATAATAATACACTATAGGACTTTATATTGAATATTATATTTGATAACTAGAATCACCAAATAAGGGTCATATTTAGTGATGTTGACTTTTATCCTGAACTCATTCTACATCTAATCAAGAGCAAATATAACACTCTTTATTTCACAGTAAACATATTGCATGCATCTATTCAGAGATTCATGATGAACACATATCATGCACCCTTTCAAACACAAACGACCCCTCTCTTGATGAGAGAGTTGAGTATGTTGAATATGAGTATGTATATATATGTGATGTGACACCTGCTTAATGTTTACTGAACTTTATTGTTCTTTCCCTGTTCTGTTCTAAGTCACTCCATACTGTACCGTTAAAGGGAGAAGGGTTTTGGTATTGAGGGTATGTAAACTGCTAAAGTCACAAAAGTCCTATGGACGCATACATACACCACATAACAAAGATGTTGGTTCGAATTCCTCTCGTCAATGTGGGGGGGTTGACCCCAGATCAACAATACTTGCAGGAACTGGGAGAGGTCGAGCCCCAGTTGAACTGGGAGTGGCGAGAAAGTAAACGCTCTCTGACCAGCACAATGGACTGTGAAACGCCAGCCTGACCAAACTCCTGTTTTTATGGGCCGCTGCCTGGAGTACACACAGTTCAGAGGCTTTGTTTTTGTTTGTGCTGGTTTGACTTCCTCTGTGGCTAGGAAGTGGTGTAAGCTGCAATGAGCAGTAATACTTGTCAAGTGTTTTTAATTGTCATGCAGCCTTGGCATTTCCCTCCATACTAGTTATTTTAGGATGGGATTAGGGTTTCACAATGAAGGCAGCATAGTATTGTTTAGTGATATTAACACACAATGTTGGTCATCTGGTTATTTAAAGAAGTAATTTTTTTGGATGAAAGGTATATTTATTCATAGTTGTAGAATGTCCTCCCAAAGTTGTTTTATTTTCTTTATCAAGGGGTTTAACATACATTTTTACAGCTTTAAAGATTAATGGTAACCATGAGTTATTTTAAAGAAATTGCAACATTCTTCAGCACGAATGTTTAGCATAATAACAATGTTTGACATTGAGCGGCTGATGATATCTTATAAGAAAATGTACATGAGACAATCATGGGAATTATCGTCCAGCAAAACAAATCCAATTTCCCTCGGGGTCTTGGTAGTGGGGTTAGTGGTAAGAGGGGGACCATGTTGACATTAGGAAAGATCGAGCTAATGAAAGTACAGTAGCCTATTTAGTCCAAGCCAGGGGAACTGCAGTCTATAATTAGCATAGGAGACTTCTCTGTGGTCAGCCCCACCCACTCCCCAGAGGTTGGAATCTATTTCCGTCTGAACGACTATAAGATTGAGTTGAAGTCTGGGTTTTTCTGTTTAAGACATTTCTGATTGGACATTTCTGTTTTCTTTCACCCTCAAGTAGTGTGGGAAAGAAACAAGTGCACTGTCCAGTCCGTGGGGTGTTGATTCAGGGGATTCTGGGCTCTGTATGGCTCTCGCTGTGTTTCTTTAGACATCTTTTACTACTGGCAATAGCCTACACTTTAAGGGAGAGTGGTTTGAGGGAAAGCCCATTTCTCTGCTCTGCCTCCACCCAGCTGTTAAAGAGCTAGGATGTGGTTGGCTGGTGGTGCTCTGTGCGTAGAACGTAAACCTACGTTGAACTGCTTTTACGGAGTGATTGTTGGGGCAAGTGTCAATGGCTGTTGCTGGCATCGGGGCCACTGTTGGGCAGACATTTTATTATCAGTATGAGTTTAACTTGGAAATTATGATATCCTGCGCTGTACAACAGCTGTTAATGCCTTCTTGGTCTTACTCAGCCAAACCGGCTAATGTGAGGAAATGGTAGCAATTAAATCAATGAAACAGTTATTCATTAAACCGTAAAAATTCCATTGTCCCCCCCAGAGTCAGTAGCTTTTGTGCCATCCAGTTTTTTCTTGTTATCTGGCTTATGGTGTTAGAGCGCGGCAGCCGTCAGGATTTCATGGTTGTCAGCTCTCGGGCCAAGGGAACGGTTTACAGCCTCTGAAACCTCCTCCTCACAGAAGTAGGGAGCCAAGGCTTCAGGATTTGACACGATGAGCCAGCACTCTTCAACGGGGGATACCCTTCCTCGCCGGGGCAGATCTCAACACCACCGGGGTGACAAGGCAGCGGCCTCTCTTCACAGCACCGTGTCAGGGCTTTCATGCACTGAGGCTCTAATTGAGTCGTGAGATAACCTCCCCACCTCCCCACCCCCCCACACCACACTGACTGCGGGCAAGAACATGCTCCGTCATCTCATTCGCATGGCGGGTAGGTGTGTCCAGTTCCCTGTGTGGGGCTCCCAACAGCAGCCTTTCCATGTAAGGCTTTTTGTAACATAAAAAAGGAGAAAAACGCTCTCCTGCACAATATTCCAAATGTTATATACAGCATAATTATAATTACATAAAATACCTACATTGTCTGCTCTTGAACAATGTCAAGCAGTAGAATAAACCATGTGTAGATATTTTCCGAAACAGCGTGCAGCACCAACAATAACTGAATTCCCACACGGCAGGGCAGTGCAGGAATGTTTGTGTTGCTTTGGCACACAATGGTGGACATTGTCGCTGTTCAGGGTCCCCTCACACACTAGCTCACCAAGAGTGCACTCCACGGTAAGTCGTTAGCTACCTGCTGCCGACGCCGCTTTAACACCAGTGATTCGATTTGCCTTGATTGTGCGTTGCCCTAAAGCTCTTTAATTAAACCTAACTGTGGAGACGGACCGCGGACACACGGGCCTGCCTGGTAGCAGTCAGCCAGGGGTCTCCCAAGTGGGCCGAATGACATGTGAAAGAGCACGGCCGGCTCCTTTCAGGGGCCTGTCAACCCGTGTTTGTCTCCGCCGTGAATTAACGAGGCTGGAACAGCCCTGCACCCTCCAGCCTCACAATGCTTGGAAGGAAGGGGGTTGATTGGAGTTGGTGTCGGGACTAATGGCTTTCTTCACACTGCACAAATATTCCCAGAGATAAAGTCACGCCATAAACTGGCCACTTGGCAACTATTGCCTTCTAAATAGTTTTAAACAGCATTATGGGTTCCTCCGGTGGGGATGCTAGGGTTCTTAAGGCTATACACTATAGGCATTGTCTCTTTTCCCTCCCTCTTTTTATGGTCTTTTAGATTGCATTCAAGAGGTTACACACAGAGTTTGAGGGAACCATTTTTAAAGATGCGGTTTGTTTGTGCAATTAATTTCGTTCAACACGTCCTAAAGAATTTTAAATGACATCTAATTTTGGTCACTTCTGTTTAGAATATATATGATTATCAAGCTTTAGGTGTCTTTTTAATTATGGAATGCAAATCATAAGTATGCTAGTAAAACATAATTACAAGAGTTTTATAAGTTGGAGAAATGTAATGTCTCCTCTTGGACTCAAAGTCTGTTAAACCGTTGTGTGTGATTCTACCAGTAAAGCCAGTACCTCACTGGTAGTATGTTAGGCTATGGAGCCAGCCGATTCATGGATTTACATTACACTCTCATTTCCCTATTTACTATGGAACCGAAAGTAAGCCAGCGAGACCTTTGCTGACTTCTGCTCATCTTGCCTCCATGCTTATTGTTACGTGTTTTCTTCTCTGTGTCGCTGAATATCCCACGATCATCACAACTTTCAGCGTTGAGTCTCCGCTCTCTCTAGACCCCGACCACACCGCCTCGAGCGCGATCTCTCGTCTGCATTCTTCTGCCGTGAGATCTTCGCTCCTCGTTCCTGGGTGCAGCTTGATACAATAATCAGTTCATGAAGTTTGTCTACGACTTTCTTATATGTCATGCAAAGCCAATTTTTTTTTTTTCTCCCCCCTTGTTGCTTGGGAAGGTTTCTGGCCTCAAATGTTTCCGTCCTTTCCCAGACCGCTCCGACATGGAGCTAGGCCTCCTGTGGGATCTCTCCAGGAGAACGGTTCAGTTGGGAGGGCCGGGCCTGGGGGCTCGGTCAGCCCGGGGTAGGTGGAGATTTTGGCTCGTCACGCGGCCAGCGTTTCGAATGTTTGAGCCGGTCGCTAGGCAAAGAGGAAGGTTTTGATTTACCATTGCGTCGTCCGCCCAGCTTGTGGCAATTAGCGATGTCAGTGGGGAGAAACAAATATGAAGCATTTGCTGAAAGGGCAAACGCATCGCTCCCATGAGGTCATTCTTTCCTGGGGTTTCACAGAAACCTCTCCTGGAGAAAGGGCAAGAGTGCAACATGTAGGGCTATCCACTTCTAAACGATCCGCAACGCAAGCTGGGAACATCCGGCTCTTTGTTGGAGAGACACCTGATCCCGGGGTGATTGTTGTACATTGTAAAGTATTGATAATAAATACTACGAAACAAACGGCTAGAACATCGGGAAAAAGATATGGTTTGGCTCAGGGTGTGGATTTATACATTTTTCCTTGTTATGATTAGGAACACCTGTGTGTTCCTAATCATAGGAGGCCCTGCGTAGAGTGGTGAGGAAGTGAAGTGATGAATACACTGTCTCACAATGTAACTGAAGCATGCTACTAAAGACCCAGAGGGAGCACGCTACACACCCTATCTGTATTCTATGCACTACTTTAATTCCATTTGCACGTAGTATTTCAGACACTATTTCCATGTGTCGTAAGTGGCCGTGCTCCGGCTGTGCACCTCGCTGTCCGGGTAAGCTGCGCCAACTCCCCACCCTTCCTCCTGGCTGTAGGTATCCCACGTAGAGACCATCTGTCTCCCCTCCGCTAATGGTGAGGGTGGAGGCCACACCGGGCACTTCCCCTCTTTCTCCCCCTCTTCCTCCCACCTACCACCCTGTTTCCCCTCACCCTCCGCTCCGGCCTACAAGTCCACTGTAAAGCAAACACAACATAGCTTGGGCAGAGTCTGGTTTCTTTGTTAGGCTTTGAACAGGGGGGTCAGAAAGGTGACTCACAGGCTGGGGGTGAGGCGGACACACACACACACCGTCCTGGGCAGTTGGTCGGGGCGCAGCGTGGATCAGGTAGCGGTGGGAGTATGCGGAGCATGTTCCCCAAGACGAGCCGAGCCGACGACACGTGTCTGGCCCCATCAGCACCATGTCACGCATGCCAAGCGTGTCAGTGGGCAGCCCCTCAACATAAGCCACGGCGGCCTACGACTCTGTTATGTGTATCGCTCCTGCAGGGCTCTCGCCGTAACCTGCCGCAGCCTATTTTTGTATTTGCTTAGCCTAGCTTTAAGTGTATCCCCGATTACGGAGGGCTGGCCGGGTATGCTAGGTGTCTTTAGCAGCAGCAGCAGTAGTAGTAGTAGTAGTAGTAGGTGTAGTAAGTTGTTTCAGTGGGCACGGGAGCAGCTGTGCTGTCATTTCAAAGGGCCCGGAACAGGGGCATGCTGCGTGGGCTTCTCGACCCTGACCTGCAGCAATCCCAGGGCCCCCCCTCAGGCCTTTGGACTGGGCCAACGCCGGGCAACACATGCAGCGCCAAGCACGTAGTAACAGAGGGTTTTTTTTAAGGCCCTCGGATTCAAGGGTGGAATGAAGATGTCCCGGATCGAATGTGAACGGCAGAAATAGAAATAGCAGAAATAGCAGTCGTCGTCAACTTTCTGTCAACTTAAAGATAGACTTATTTGTTTTTAGGTAAGCCAGACATTCATGCAGGTTAATGGGTCAGAGCAAAATGACGTTATTGTGTTTGTTATTGTCTAACTGGAACAACAAACAATGGCAATGTTCTGCCCCTTGTATTGTCCGTCAAACCAGGCGCTGTCATTGCCTTGCCTGTGGTGAAAATAAACGTATTCCAAATCAGTATGGTCACAGGTTTTGTGCTGTGACCATTTCATTCTCACGAATAAGTTGAACATTGACTCATTTTGTTTTTGTTTTTCTCTCAAACGTGTTTGTCCTCAACAGCAGAGGAAGCAATCTTGTTCCCGTAGCCCACAGACCATGTGCATTAACTTACCCCATCCCGACTCTTCACTGAAAGGCTCCAGGAAAGGGTGAAGTCTCTGGGGGATCGCAGGGAAGAGTTGTGCTGACCAAAGCAATAATGCAGCTCTGTGACTTGTTATAATGTGTTTTTTAGACAACAATGGGAGTCTTTGTGAATGAAGCCGGTCCAGTCACTAGACAGACAATAGTGGCAGGAGGAAAAAGATTGTTGTTTTTGGTCAGGAATAGGAAAAATGGGCCAGCTTTGTCCTTTCAGCTTTAACATGAGTTTCATATTATACATAGTAGTATTTAGCTTGATTATATTGAAGTAACCTTACAGAAAATACATTTTGGGATTTGGACATTTGGGAAATCTCCAGATGAGACGTGAACATGCAAGACAACAACCCAAAGAGTGTGTGTGTGTGTGTGTGTGTGTGTGTGTGTGTGTGAAGCACACGCACACACACACACACTGTGTGTGTGAGAGATATGACGAAAATTACAGGGGCTAGAATGGCGCTCAGGGAGCCTCAGCCTACTTGGCTATATTTCCCACTCACCGAGCTAGCATAGCTGTGGCTAACCACTCATATTTACGCCAAAGAGACCCAAAATACCAGCCAGTGGATCACTTTGTTGAAGCTTCAGAGTACCTCATTCACATTGGAGAGTAGGTAAGGTACTAGGGAGATATAATGTCTCCCAAATATACTTACCTTCCCTGAACCGGTGCATTTTTTTTTCATGAAAAGTTAAACTGAAAGTACGTTTAGAAATTTCCACTTCCCCTTTTTTGGTGTTGAAATGAAAAAGCCCCAGGTTTTAATTGGGAGTCCCATGCATCGGTTAAATCATATTAAAGCTCACATAGCCACACAGCATGTTGTAAATGTGTAGGCACGGGTCTATATGCAGGCATCAGTGACTCATTTGTACTATGGCCAGAGAAGGAAAAAAAACCTGCTGTTTTTGTTTCTCTGGAATGAATGGAAAAAAAGATCGCTTTGACTTCGACCACAACTTGTAATGCATCTCAGTTTGGATTTTAGATGTTTACTTTCCGAGATAGTGCGATCAATCTCCACGGTTGTCCGTTTGTTTCTTCAGCTGTTTGTTTATTTTGTTGTACAACATTTCACTCGTGTGATGCTAGCGTCGTAGCTACATGTAGTGTTTAAGAACACAAATCTCAATCATTCACATGCCGGAGAGGGTTGCCTCCCAAATGGATCTTAGTTTAAGGCTTTTATTTTTATGCCAGGGCATTGCAGACCGTCATTACCCAGCACATTCATCCTTTTGTCCTACATTCAAGCTGAACGCCTCAGCCCAACGACGGCAGCCAGGACTCGGAGCCAAGTCCTAAGCCTCCATGTTGCAGGTTTTGTGTCACTTCTCCTTCATGTCTAAATACACCCACGGTGGGCACTGACTCAGATTAAGGATCTTGTAAAACGAGGCAGAAAGAACGGTTCGAATTGAACGCTTTGTTTAATCTCGTTCCAGGTTTCCTTTTTCGAGCCCCCCCCCCCTCGTCCTCCCATCCTGCTTTAAAAGGTCTTCTGATAATTAGCGGAGGCTGTGTCTGGGTGTCCCGGGGAGAATGTGTGTTGCTTATTAGGATGGAAAGTGGAACACCACAAGGAGGGGGCTTCATGGCTTTTAGAAGGCGAGGGAGAACCTTTGGGGAGAGCTGTGAAGGCTGTACTGCGGGCCTGTGTTCTGGCACACTGGGCAGCTGTAGGGTGATTGAACTGCACAAGTAAGCACAGAGCTGTTCTTGGTAGGGGGGCAAATGTGTTGTTTAAAAACGAAAAGTGCCTTTTTTTTATACCTACGGAAAAACTGTTTTAACGGTTCTCTTCATTTCCCCCTGGGCTTTTGGTTGCAGATGGGTTTACATTTCACGCAGAAAGACAACCTCCTCTTCAGGCACTGTGCTACTTTCTCAAACGCTTTAAACTAAACCCTGATTTGTAAAGAAATCTTTCTGAACACTGCAATGCTATCAGTCGTGTTTTCCCCTCCGTCTACAGAAAATGTGTTGCATGTGTAATAAGTAGGCCCATGTAAAGCTGTTTCATCTGCATTTGCATGTGTTGGATCTCTGTTGAAAGAAAAAATAAACCAGAGGAGCTCAAGTTTGGTCTGTGATGTCACCATAAGACAACTTCAGAAGTAACCCGAGCCCCGCCGAACTCCAATTCTGGATTCGGTCGCTGGCCGCCGTTCCTCCGTCTGAGCTCCTTCCTGTCTCTCTCCCTATCCGCAGGCGCGAGCGCTAACCAGGTGATCGTACCCGACAAAGTGAACGCGGTGCTGGGGAAGAACATCACCCTGGGATGCAGGATAGAGGTGGGCTCCAACCTGACCCAGAGCTCCTGGGAGCGGCATCTTCGCTCTGGCCCCATCACAATAGCAGTGTACAACCCCGAATTTGGGATCTCCGTCTCCCGGGAGTACGCCAACCGCGTCTCATTCCTGTCTCCCTCGGTGCACGACGCCACCATCATCCTGGAGGGGGTCGGCTTCGCGGACATCGGCTCCTACACATGCAAAGTGTCGACGTTCCCGCTGGGCAACACACAGGCGTCCACCACCGTTAATGTTTTGGGTATGTATGATTTATGTTTGGGCTCCTCACTGCGTACAATGTCGGTCCACTGAACAGTTGCACTCATGCGGGTGGGCTTTTTGAGAGTTGGAGATTATTGTTGGGTGAGCACATTTCTGCTCACCACTAAGAGCTGTTTTGTACTTCCTCAGGATGCATTGTCCCCAAGACGGCGTGGTAGTGTCGCGTAAACTAATTACATGTAATTATGCTGTATTCAACGAGAATTTATGAGAATTGTATACAATAGGTTGACCGTATACACCCAATACACTGCGAGTGCTCTTGTCTGGTAAAGTCGATAGCTTCATTATCTTGAGATTAACTGGGCTTAACCTTTTCGTTCTCATGTAAACATGAGCATAGGTTCAACCAACCGTCCATTTTTAACTGCGCCGTGCACACCGGTGAGCACGTTGATGTGATCCATAGCTAATCACCGTGCAGCACCGGTCACGAGGAGCACCATGGATGTTGCTCGTAGCGCCCCTAGGTAGGGCCCCCCCAGACGCAGGTAAGTAGAAAGTTATTTTTGTGGGCTGTCGGCCCCTGAAGGGATAAAGCGCACTCCTGAGTGATCCGGCTTCCAGACGTCTACCTGGCCAGGGGTCACCCGGGTCTGAACCCCCGCAGCCCGGTGGTCGCGCTCTCCTCACTCATCCCACTGTCTCACAGCCAAGAAAGAAAAGAAAGTTGGCTCTTGTTTTAGGGTTACAAAGTGCAAGAATTCTCTTGAGCACTGCGTCTTCCTCCTGATTTGTTGAGTCCCCTTGAATAATGTCGAGCGTGCCTCAGTGTCCCCTATAAATATTCATAGCGCTGGTCTTTGCCAAATTCACGGCTACATTCTATGCAGATTCCCAGCCTTAATCCAAACAAAACTGCACATACAGGCATACCCCCCAAATGCCGTGCTTTCTTAGCCTACCCCCCAGTCAATCACCAACGCAGACTGTATACACTTGCATAATGCATATCCCACACCGTGGCCGTAATGCACACACCATACCACGTGGACACAGGAAACAATCGTTCCTTTTTTGTTTGGAGGCTGAACGGTAAAGCCTGTGGTCAGGGCGCCTTTTCCACGTCCGTCTTCTTGAATTGATGGTCGGACGGCGCCCGTGAGCGCTGTCGGCTGCCCCGCACACAGCAGATTCCCCTCTGCCTCCGGAGAGTCTGGCTGTCTCTGGTGACTAATGAGCGGCTACATTAAGTGCTGCTGTCACAGCCACGGTGTCTGGGAGCGCCCAGGGTTCAGTCAGACGTCACCAGGCCCGGTGTCCTCGCAGCGTCCACAGCCCTGGTCTTCCTTTTGGCCCTGACACACAAACACACACACACACGCGCGGGTTTCACTTCAGTGTTTGCTCACTCGTGGTTCTGAGCCATGGTTGTGTTGAAATGCATATGAGATGCATTATGTTTTGAAATATGAAGGTTCTCTTAAAAGTTACTTCGTGGGAACCAAGCAGTCCTTGGGAGATGTGTTTTCTTTTTCTTTTTTTACACCAGAGCATTATAATTGTCAGTGTCTGATCTCAGCAGTTTAAGGCTCCTGTAAGGAAGAGAAAGTACTGCATAAGGAAAGGAGAGCACGTCTATGCAGTTCTTCCTTTTGTTAGAGAGTTTTTACTTTAAGAAATTGAATGACCAGCACAGCACACCGCAATGGTCCAGAATATGAAAAGAGGACAGCTATCTCAGCTAAAATCTATTTTTATTTGGCAGATAGTTATTTTTGTGTGAATCATTGCTGTTGAAATAAGAGACTACGGAAACACTTAATTTGTATGTTCTCATTTCTCAGTTCAATTTGATTGTGGTAACGTCCCATGTGGCGTTTTTGAAGTTGTTAAGTACGGCCTTCGAATATACCTAAAGATACCACCAGGGCTGTCTTTTGATAGGAATTTAAATTGATTTATTCAGATCTATTGCATGCATACCTGTGGTATTCCCTCTACAAACTCAAATACTTTTTATATCTTCTAGCAAAACAAAGTCAGACCTCTCTTTACATGGGTTAGGCTGCAGTGACCCATGCACTAACCATGTGTTATTCTAGTTAAGCCATAGCTTTACTTCACAGAACCCTGTCCCGTAGAGCAGACCATGGCAGATCCACGGAACAGTGATGAATGTATCTCAGGAGAAACACGATTCCTTTGCACTTTTAAACAATCTGACATGGAAACGTTATACAGTGTAAACTCATCCCTTTTGACCCTTGTTTCGTAACAAGGGTCACACACACACACCAAGGTTCAAGTCTGCCCGTGCTGACTCAGCAAGAACAATGCTTTGTTAGGCAAATTTACAAGAAAGGGGAAAGGTTCAAACTTGATCAAGGAAAATATTGCAGTGACTGGGAACAAATGACGCTGGCCTTCTGTGAACGAGTTCATGGGAAAACACGTTTTGCGTAGAGTAGCCTTCAGGAATGGATATCGAAGTGGAACCAACGTCGCAGAGAATGACCCACTCGGAAAGGTACTTGAGCTCCCTGAGTTAACAGTGGTTCAGTGTGTTTTCCTTTTGGCTACATTATTTCTGCTTAATAGTCTGTATCCCAATGAGGACGTTGTTGTTTTTTTTTTTTTGCCGAGTCATGACATGACACGGGTTGCATGGCGAGGGAGGGCAAAATCCTGCTGAGCCTGACACCGCTTTATTATTCAGAAGCGCTGTGACGCCGGGAACATAAATCACACCGACCCTTTAAGAAACACAGACTCAGTGAGACCGCCCCATCTGTCGTTGCGTGCTGGGGGAAAACGGTTGAAACATCCATTCAGGGTCCTGTCCGCTGCTTCAGTTGCACACAGATGAGGGCCCACAATCCCACCGGGGGCCCCCAGGTGGGCGGGGAAAGGCCAGAGCTGGCGTTTTTTTGCTGGACAGGAAATCGTTTTTGCCCAATTCAGTCGTTTTTCTTTTTTACCCCGCTCTCGCTTTTCCCCCCCCCCACTCATCCAGGCCTCACCTCTCCCTGACAGGTCCCCCCCCCCTCTCCTTAACCCCTAAACGAACGCGTCACGTGAAGGGTGTGCTCTGGGTACACGCCCCAGCCAGGGCTGTCCCAACATAGAGCCGCTACTGTGCGGGGAGGTGGGGAAGGGGGAAGGGGCGGGGGTAGGAGGTGGGTGTGTGCGCGGGTCAGGGTGCGGAGGAGAAACAGAAGAGTCAAGCGATTTAAGAATGTGAGACCCGGGGTTGGGAAGGGCAGGTTCTCCCCTTCGCACTAGGCGTGGAGGAGGCGCGGGTTATTTTTGGAAGCAGAAACGTCAGGGGTTGTTAGGGTCTGCTATTGCATCTCGACGCTCAGCCTGGTCGGGGAGGAGGCTGCCAGATGTCTTCGCCGTCGTGTGTGTGTGTGTGTGTGTGTGTGTGTGTGTGTGTGTGTGTGTGTGTGTGTGTGTGTGTGTGTGTGTGTG